>JAMPIV010022933.1:0-163356 GCA_024509875.1 Oreohelix idahoensis
CTTAACATTCATTCTTCAGAGAATCTCCATTGCTTTCAATCGGTTTTGCAATTTTTACAATTTGCACATAATGTAATACAAAGCTAAATAAATGACGGGGAAAACGTTATCTGATAGAAGAAAAGATAAACCACAAATAGACACTAATCGCGCGTGAAATAATATGAATCTAAACAGAACACACACAGTAGGTGAGTCTCATGTCTAGACCCAGGTAAATTCATTATTAGTTGGAATCACAAGAAAATATCATGTCTGGCCGGGCACTATCAATGCACACCTGGGGTTGTCAATCTTCATGGTGAGGAAAAATACTATTTAACAACGTTATTTTTTACCTGTCTCTTTTCTGTATACAAAAAAAAAAAAGTGGATAACAAAACTGGAACAAATGTGGACCGGAGTACACTGTCACGCGGGTGACCGGAGTACACTGTCACGGGTTCTGAGCGTATTCAACAATAAATATGGACGGAAACGGGGGGAGCGGCGTTTATGTAACTATGAAAGAACCACTCAATATTCTCAGAGGTGTTAAAGTTGTTACCTTCTTTGTATGCTGTTCCTTTTTCTCCTGTCACCTGTGCGTGTCTGCTCTCTACTTAATAACTTATATCCACTACATTAGTGACACATTTGGAGTGGGGAAAAAGAGGGGATAGGGTATTAGATATTTCTGGCTTCAGCCCTCCCACTCCACTCAAAAAATAAAAATAAAAAAATAGATCCAAGTATATGCTGGGTGGCTCGGAACGTCTGTTGTGTAGCACTTATATCATCCTCATCCTTATGTTCCTTCCGGAGCAGGGAGCCACTACTGCAGCAGGTCGCCTTGCATGACGACTGCACCAAACATCCACATGTTGTTGTAGCGATGGCGGTTGTATGTACTTCTTTTGAAGGATGTTGATCCACCTTTTAAACAGTATGTTAAGTATAGTATATGTTAAGGGATGGAGAAATTGCCCGAATTCGTTTGTTGTCTAGGATCCATTCATTTTACTAAAGAGGTGGAAGTTCTTTTATTTTGATTTGGTTTGTATTGTCAAATATTCTGGAAGTCAATCTTCCTGGATACCCCTTTCTGTCAATCTTCAATTACGGTACTGAGTAATGCTATCAACTGTTTAAATGAACTTTGAATGATTGAATAAACCTCTCAACTTAGACGATTTGGCAACAGTTTAATACTCAGTAAGTACGAATTCACAAAACGTCACAATCATGAACATGGCATGAATACTCCCTCTCTAATTTGCAGTCTAACATTATCTTGGTTCAATAATATCATTCCTTCTAACATCGGGGTATTGAGCATCCCGGCATAACTAAATTTTATTATATCTTTTTCCAACAACATCGGGGGATTTGAGCGTCCCGGTATCTTTAATTATAATCTTGGCCTATTCTCATGCCTTTCACTCCATAACCTTCGGGGAATGAGACCTCCCGGTATAACACTGTTCATATAATTCTAGTTTAACATACTTCTATATCTTGGGAATTATCGTCCCGTATTGCCTTAACTTATAATCCTGGCATATTCTCATGCCTTTCATTTAAAGCATATAGCTTACCCTTTTCCTCAGAAATATTTATTGAATACACAATCCAATATACTGGCTGATACACAAGCCATTTTAGGCACACATCTTGACGCTATGACGTCACATACCAATCTGTCTACATCATACCTAGATACTCATCTCACAGCGACCGCTTTCATGTATTTCTTGCGTTCAGTTGAGGTACGACATAATGTGACAAAACCCTGGCACTAATAATAAGTTGCCCTGATAAAAATCGCACCATGAAGCAGCCTTAACAGTATAGAACGTACTATAATTAAGTGATGTACCGGTTGGTGGAAGGGGAGGAAATATCCTAGAATGTACCATCCCCTCCCCCAATCTCTCCCCCCCCTCCCCCCCCCCCCCCCTCCCCCCAAAAAAAATAAATAAATAAATAAATTTCTAACAAAAATCCACCATCGCAAAACATCCACTCAAAGTGACAAACCCTTGGAGGCAACAAAGATGTGGTTTTACAGAAGAATGTTTACAGTACCACGGACACCTCGCCAGAGTAATGAGGATATCCTGAAAGTAGCCACTGCACAAAGGAAACTTATAACTCATATTACAAGACGGCGATAAACTTTCTTGGGGCGTGGTATGAGAAGACAAAAGCCGATATATATAACTAGACAACATGAAATCTTGAAAGACAAATTTTAGCATCGTGCATGAACAGAAGCCAAGGCCAGAATTACAAACAACACAGGGGAGAAGATGTGGAGAAACATGTTCGCCCGTGCCAGCTGGTAAGGTAGATGAAGAAGAAAAGGCAGCAGTAGTAGTCCTCACAGTCCAAGTTACAGGTTTAAAGGTAGTCACATGGCAGATACTGCCGCAGAAGAGTGAAGTGTTAGAGACGTTACTATACTAGATTTAGCTCCGAGAGGCGTGATGACCAGTTCCGTTACTGGCTGCCTTTACCTTCCTTAACTCAATAGCAGGGTCAGGCACCCATTTCCAGCTGGGTAGACTGCAGCATGATGTCACGGTTTTTTTAACCCGGCACCTTTTGCTGGGAGAGTTCAGAGCTCTAACCACTCTGCCAATAGGACCATTACAGGTAATACACTGATGTGCTTTTAGCAGAGATCGACCACATTCAGCCTCTTAAATACACCACGATTGTAACAGTACTTCAAGTGCTAAACTACTACATTAAAAATACTAATACAATTTTTTTTTCTTATTTTTTCACATTACGAATTTTGTCTCGTTTTGTCCAGGCACGTTCCACTAAACTAACACAAGGTTTGTCGGTTATATTTATATTTTGTGTGTCCAAATATAAACGGCTTTTTTAGTCTGAGGTAAAAGAGTTGCATTTCGTTTGCACAGAGACTTCACCATACTAGGTCCAGCATCAAGAGGTTTGGTGACCATTTCCCTTCCTCGCTGCAGTTTCCTTTCCTAACTCAAGAACAAATCAGCTAATGAGTGATCATGCCAGGTTGATGATGCCATTGTGTACACTGTACTCCGTGGTTAGAAATCAGTATGGGACTTCTCAACAAAAATAAAGGGCAGGGTCGTTGCTGAACAGAGCGTAACCTACAGGACAACAACCTCCAGCATAAGAGTGTAGGTAGAGACAGTTACTGCTGCTCTATGTTGGCTGTCTGAAACTCCATCAACTAGGGCAGTTATTGTGTCAGACTCTCAGGCCATGCTTCGGTACGCCCAGAATGAATGCCTACGGCAGGAATGGAAAACATCCACAGAAGCCTCCAGTCTTCAGGAACTGCTGTGGATCTACTGTCCTGGTTGTCGTAAAACGTGTGTGTAAACCCAATTCTTTGTTAATACACTATGTCGAGATACAAATATGCCCAGCCAATCCACGTTCAACAGACTCTGACAGATTAAATTACACGAAGTATACGCCATCTTGTTCCCCCAAGATGGCGGCAGACAGAATAAAATTAGGCATAAGCCCTGCATTTCGGGACTCGGTCATGGAATGTACGAAACCGCCGAGAACCAATCAAAAGAGTTCCTTACGCACTGGCAGATTCCTTGCGTCTACCTATATAAACGGGCGCGTTTTATTAAAAAAATACACACACAAACACGAAGGCCAGCACGACCGACTGGGGAAAGAGAAAGCTGTCAACATTGATTTATTGCTTACCTGCGTGACCGGGCACTCTTGCTTCACTAAAGTCGAGTCCAAATCTGGCTTGTATTAATCTTAGAGGGTAGATAAACTTACTATACACTTGTAGGAGAATAGGCCTACATTAGGTATAATGATTGTATTTCCTGGTATGATTGCTGAAGACGATAACCAACCTGAAATATAACCTATCAGTCCTTTTTAGGGCTCATATACTCCAACCTGAAATATAACATATCAGTCCTTTTTAGGGCTCATATAACTCCAACCTGAATATAACCTATGACTATATCCTGTATAATGATTGTATTTTATAGTATCATGCATAATGATTGTGTACGACTGTTGAAGAAGGAAACCAGCAGAAAATAGCCTACACCTGTATATATTTAATATAACTTTAGATTTTGTTTTATCATGAATGTATCAGGTATACTGATTATATCTTGGGGTATAAGGATGGTATTTCCTGGTATCATTGTAGAAGAAGAAAACCAACCTGAATATAACCTTTAGGACTCATATAACTACAACAGTATTGTTAGGATATATTTTACCAGCCAGTATAGCACTTATCAGAGATGGCCTGGTATATTATAGGTGGAAGGAAAACTTAAACCTAGCTGTACAAATTATTGGATGTATTCATGTATTGAATTATTAGAAAGAATGTTTTGCAAGTAGACACCTGTCTGGTCTCGCTATTGCTAAATCATACTGAGCCATGTTGTCATTCATCCTACATGCAGACACCTGAGACACACGCTCATCTCATATACACTAGAAATAGGTGGGCTTGATGACAGAAATTAGCCCCTATTTTTGCCTTGTTACAGGTTTATTCGTGTCATCCAACCTGAGGTCGTATGTTCGAGTCAATCCAGCTGCCTGGAACTTCGCAGGAGCACAGTGATTGTACCGGAGCTACATCCTTAGTCCCCCTCAGTCTTGGGTGGGCTAAAGGAACGATCATCAGCGGGTGTTATGTGCACCAAACTAAGAAGGACAGAACTGTTCTAAGAGATGAGTACACATTAGTACCATTTCCGTCGGCAATTGTGAGCATTTAACTGTCAATGACGAAAAAAGGATTTAGCGTAGTGAGAGACAAGATTAACAGCACAGCAGATAAATTTTCTATAATTAATTAACAGCACTGCTGATATCTATAATTTTGTTCCTATAATTGGAAGACGTGTGTGTGTGTGTGTGTGTGTGTGTGTGTGTGTGTGCGTGCGTGCGTGCGTGCGTGCGTGCGTGCGTGTGTGTGTGTGTGTGTGTGTGTGTGTAAATCATATGTAAACTTACAAGTCCATTACATTCCATCTTCCAACATCCACCCTTCAGCACAAGAGTAGATAGTGTATATACTTAATAAATAAGGAAATTGTATTTAACGACTTGTCAAGTTTATAATTGTTAAGTGAAATCTGTTTCCTTGTTTTAATATCACAGTTAGTTACACAGCGGGGTGGCATTTTATGACTGTCTCCTCTCTACTAATTTTTCGAGATCAGATCATTCACAGCCGTAACTAATTTGTGATACCAGTAGTTCTCTTATACACTGGGACTTCACCATTTTCCTCCAGAATTTCTATTTCTGTATTGTCAGTACTATACTGATCTTAGATACAACAAAAACCTCACGCTACACTGGTCATGCTAGGGAACGCGACAATGAGAGAGCTGACCATACTAGCCTACTAGTATGTAGTGGGGACACTGGATACAGATAAGGGAGAAATACTAAGAACACTTAATGATCGCCTGTTAGAGAACGATGCTGCAACAGATGAATAAAAAAGACTAAGACTGTTGGAATTTGGCATCAAGCGTAAGACTAGCTGGGATGGACATATGAGAGGAACTAAATAAGGAAATAAGGAACCAAAAGCTGGAACAAACAAATACATGTTCATATCTAGGAAGCATAGTAACACCAGACGGCAGAATAAGCAAAGACATCCGCAACAGAATGAATAAAGCCAAAACAGCCTTTACAAATCTAAACAACGTTTGAACATCTCCTCGGTAAAGCACAAACACCAAATTAAGATTATAAGAGAGTTGCGTACTTTCTGTACTTTTGTTTGGTGCGAAGTGCTGGAGAGTAAAAGAAAAGGAAATGTCCAAATTATCCACTTTCCATACTACCTGCCTAAAGAAAATTCTTTGAATTTTTTGACCGAATACTATCTCCGACCAGGAACTGTTTTCACGGTGCAGACAAAAAGGCATGCACACCATCATTGCAGGCAGACGGTGGAACTGGGTTGGCCATGTCCTCAGAAGGGACACTTACCCCATCACAAGAACTGCAATGCTTTGTACCCCAGAATGACAGCGCTAGAGAGGCAGACCAAAGACAACTTGGCTTGAGATGCAAAGCATGAACCAGAGTTGGGGCACGGCACGAAGGGTGGCCACCGACTGAGCTAAATGGGGACAGTTTGTTGCTGCCTTACAAGACAACTCTAGGCGTGATGGCCACTGACTGCTTTGACAGTCAGGGACTGAGGATCAAAGAAGAAGAAGAAAGCTGAGATCATCCTTGTGTGATCTAAGGGAGGAGATCGAAGCACTCATGAAGATGGTCCTTAGTATTGAACCGAGTCAAACCAAACTATATGACTAGGCGTCCGACTGCTTAAGACCGAGTCAAACCAAACTATATGACCGGGCGTGTCCGACTGCTTAAGACCGAGTCAAACTAAACTATATGACTGGGCGTCCGACTGCTTAAGAAGTTAGAACACATTCCTCTTGCGGCGAAGTTACCGGGTTCCGGATCGACTCGGTAGCGTCACGGTCCAGTCTTCCCAGCTGTAAACGGTACCTGACTCTACTCTTGAGTTGGGGAAGACAAAGGTAGCGAGAAAGGGAGCTAGTCACCCCACATCATATTGGACCTAGCATGGTGAAGTCTATAACACTGCACTCCCCTACAGGAGTATCTCCTATTGGACTACCTTTTTGTTAACTGCATCATTCATTTAACATGTACAAATATCAAATCAAATCTAGAAGCACTGCCTACTCCAGTCTGCTTGAACAACAAACTGTGAGACAGAAAGCCATAAGTGACAAATTTGATAGAGTGATTAAAACAACACAAATCAACAATGGAGAAGAATAAGATGAGAAGGTGAAGATATAGAAAGATATTCAACGGACAGCAAAGCTCAGGAAAGATTAGCGTGTATTTGTTCAGGATCTGTGCTCCAAGGATATTGAAAATATGGACAGGTCGACAGATGCAAGTAATTAGATATTTAAACGGACCGATCAAGCGCTGAGTAAGCAGGATAATCATGGAAGATTATTAAGCGGTGCAGAGAAATAACAATCATAATCTTCCTCTCAGATAAACCGAGGCTAACTTAAAATAAAAAAGTATAGAAATTGTGACGAAATCAGTCGTACACTTTTATAACTCTCATCCACTCCGGTAGGGGAGGCAATCCGTGACATAAATACTATGACAAGATCAAACATGTGAAATTGGTGACAAGATCCAGACTGGTACCAGTGGAACATAGTGAGGAAAACACGCTTGATTTGGATAGGCCACACACTGAGGAAACCTGTTGATAGTATTACAAGGCAGTCCTTGCTCTGAAATCCCCAGGGTAAGAAAGGTAGAGAGAGACAAAAAAAACATGTGAAAATAAAAGTGTATACAGAAATTAAAAGGATAAGGGACCGAAGACGCAGCAACAATGATAAATGCAGTCAGCGACCCATTGCTTGACTGCTTGCGTCAGGGTCAGCGAACCAGAGCTGACCAAGACCCTACTCCACCTCCAAGTGGTAGTCCTGGAAACAGGCTGCATCATTGCAGTCTGGCTGAGAGAGTAGGAATCGAAGAGGCAAGGCTAACCCGATCCCAAAAATGCCATGCTGTAAACGGCGACACAACGTAACAAACGTCTTTTTCAGGACGAGCGCAGACGAAGACAAGGATAAAAAAGACTGAGCGGATGACTTAGTAATGGAAAGCTTAGCATGAAATTTTGAAGGCCTATGCTCCTTAGGGAGCAAATAGGTTAACGCTGATGAGATTCTCCTCGGGGAGTTGTGTGGTAATGAATGAAGATAAGGATGACTCTTAGACTTTACTGTACATTATCACTATGTTACGGTAAAGGTCAAGGACAAAGGTAAAGGCAATGCCATAACAGATACTGCCGTAGGAGGTGAAGTGTTAGAGGCTTCACTATACTAGGTCCAGCTTCGAGAGGTGGGGGTGACCAGTTCCCTATCTCGCTACCTTTGCCACCCCTAACTCAAGAGCAGAGTCAGGTACCCATTTATAGCTGGGTAGACTGCAGCGTAATGCCACCGTGTTTCGAACCTGATACCTAGTCGTGAGAGATCAGCGCTCTAACCACTCTGCCAATCAGAAGCTAACAATATAAAGGTAAAGGATCCCGTTACACGCCCATTAAGGCATATTGGGAATATGTACACTAGGGGTGATGTGGTCAGCATCACGCCGGAACAATATAAAGATGCACTATTATTATTTGGTCAAAACCCATCATTACAAACTGAGCGCGCTTTTTTATGTTGGTAGTGTGGTTAGAGCTAAGAATACACTCCAGAAGATACCCGATGTAACCAGAGTCTGCTACTGAACTAAGTCGTAGTTGACAGCAATTAGTATGAATAACCTATATTGCTAATTATGTTACAAAATGAAGTTACAATTCCCCGATAAAAATTAGCACAATCGCCTTTTCACAAATTAGCATAATCACCTTCTACTATTCACCCCTAGTGTGCCGATGGTCAAGAAAATATAGGCCTAACACCATATTCCCAATATGCCTCTGTAATCTGGATCCTTTATCCCCCTTTACCCTTCTACTACTCTGTTCCTGGTGGGAACAGTGGGCCTATTTTTCCTTTGTTCCCTGATGGACCCATGGCACAGCTCGGGCTTGAGACATCAATGCACGAGAGTTAACAAAATGATACTGTTAAACGTTAACTTATTTTATAACCCACAGAATCAACTGCCCCATCCAACATTTAGTATCTTCCCAAGGCTGCTCTTGTTGAGACTTCAGCGTCAAGAAAAAAAAACAACAACAACACAGAAACATAGTCTAAAAATCAATAGAAGGTGATGATTAATTATTTTCTCTATCCAATAAAAGAGAAAACGTAAATGTCCTACCTCGTAATTCTATAGCGCCATGAGGATTGAAATTCCCTTTCTGACTGGTCAATGATGATCACGTGACTGTTAATCTCACAAACACGGCGATTGATTTTATTTATAAATAATGAAAGAAAATATGTAAATACTCGGATTTCCCACTAGCTGTTTTTGATTTCATACACAGCTGAGTAATATTATTGTAGCTCGCAGCAATGTTATGTATTACCAGCAAGTAATACACCAAGCAATGATGGCAAAGAATTATGGTGTGCGATTTCTGCCACAGGTCTTGAGAAAAGCACCGTATTCAGTTTCCACCGTTCCCATGTGCGTCCATCTTTTACCTTGTACCGAACTAGGGAGCCCGTCAACACACAAAGACACTTTGAAACTATAATTAACAAACAAAACATTTATGGCAACTACTTGTATGTGCGTGTAACTTTCAATCATTTATGACAACTGAATGCAGATGACTGCATTTTTTTTTAATTAAACAAAAAAAAACTATATCGGTAACTGAACGCAGAATGGTTGCTTGGAAGGCCAACTCTATAACCACTAAACCACCCATGCGCCTTAGCATGGTATATGTTGATTTTTAAAACCTTAGCTATCTTAATGATTGCCGCCCTCAGTCAGGCAGCGTTGCGTTACTTACCGGACATGCCAAATAAATTATTAGAGAAGTTATTTAAAATAATAATGATTTGGTATAAAATGCAGATATTTCATGTTCCTGACTGAAGTTTCTGTTGCTTTACGTTTCTGCAGAATAAGGTAATCGGTCCCATAACCAACCATCCTTGGTCGCCTCTTACGACGGCAGATAAAATACAGCATACACATTTTTAGCTGCCTTTTCGGGTCCTGGAAACACATTATAAGCTTGAGTGGCATTATATTGGCAGTGTAAACAATGCTACATTTGTAATGTAGCATTATAAGGCAGCTCTTGTTCTGGAAACCACAAGGTAACAGAAATAGGGGGCGACCCATAAGAACACGCAGAAGGGAATAGGAGATAGATACATTTAAAAAAGGATTTTTAAAGACATGGATAAAACATAAGCTGATGGCGTAAGAGTGATGCGTGGTTGGCATGAAGTGATTAATGGCATATGATATATATGAGCTGAAAGGTAATTATTATAAATAATTTGATGCAGAACTATCATGACAGAATAATAGTTTATGACAAAGAAATCCAAATAAATGGTCGAAATGCCAATACTACAAGATACCCAGATAACGTAGTTTGCATAAGTATACAGGAAGAAAACTGAAAGAAATTGTGTAAAAGTTCAATCAAGCAGACAGAAAGAAAGGTAAATGCCAAAAATACACTAATTATTTCAACCAGCAAATAGAAGAAAGGTCAGGAGAAGGAATTAGAGCCTGAGGGGAAAATGTTTTGACCAATTATATCAATATAATTATCTACAATCGCTTATCGCAGACGCTGGAAATGAGGATCTCAAGATAAAATTACAAATGCAGCAACGAAAAATCGACCTTATGAAGGGGTTATTGCACTGAATTAAGAAAAACATTGTAACGCACAACAACTTGTGAACGCTGAGCAATTATAAAGAACAAACAAAAAACACAATTACAGCGAAAGAGCAAAAACACATTTACAGCTTCAAAATGCTTGTGGCATAGAAGATTACTCATTACAGTGGACAGAGAAAATGACGTCCTGAGACATCATTTCGTGTAGTAAAGGAAAAAGGTAGATCAGTTACCTGCAGTCATGGATGTTCAGAAAGACCTTTCTACGAGAATATCATATAAAGCAGAGGTTCCCAATCGATTGTCACGTGGGACCTGAAAGCACGTTGCGAAATTTCAATCGTTTAACTTTCAGTTACGACAGTACAGTTCAAATTTGGTCACGTGTGTCATCGTTCAATACAGGTTGGGAATCTTTGAGACAGAGAATAACAGAATATAAACCTTTAACTTTTACTATAGAGAAGGTTAGAAGGGACGTTTAACAAAGAAGAAAACAGGTTATGTATACCATATATACAGGATGTCTATAAAGTCCTTGGACAGTTAAACTTCACGTCTTTATAAGATATAAACAATCTGTAACATCCAACATAAAGGGAATTAATGTTAAATTTATTAATTGTAGGAATGCTAACTTTCAGCATGTGCACCTTCATTAAGGATAGACAGTTCAACACAATTATGGAAGTTCCCCAAAAGAAAGAAAGAAACAGAAAACTAGTAAGAGAACCACATTCTTAATAGTTTCATTTGTATACAGTCACTTGACTTGAGTCAGTTTGTTGTTATGCTCTCGTGTTATGCAGTCAAATAATTAAAAAGTCAGATTCTGACATATATTTACCATACAGAAACAGTCTAGCACAACCAAATTTATATAGAACACATTATTATGCAGCCTAATCATGATAATCAGTCTCGTAGCTTTACGATTTCGTAAAGACATGCAGCCATGATGTCACGCAGAGAAATTATTAACCTGGCAGTTGATCCCACATGTTGCAATATGGCTGACTTCATGTAATGCGACAACTGTTCCAGTTGCATGGTTCCCAACTTGAATTAATTCCATTGACTCCCAGAGCAACTGTGAAGGTTGGCCCTGCTGCTGTCTCCTGGGTCTCTCTTAGGCGAGTCGTTTTTGCCTTTTACCACAATTAATTGGGGGGGGGGGGGTATAGTGGGTTTGGTGATTTACATTGATACACCGATAAAATTAGTAATATTTATAAAGTCAAAATAATGTAGAAATAAAAATAGTGGCGTTGTGACGCTTCTTCTTCACCCACGCCACCATCGTGTTGATTTTAGCAGACAGTATTGTAGAGTAAATGGTACTATCGTTTCTAATGTCCTTGAACAACTATTTATAACATTTTGAGACTGTCGTGGAATATTCTAATCCACATATATAAATTATTAGGTAAATATGAAGCCTAACAAATAAAATTAATAAAGGAAGAAGAATGGTAAAGAACAGTGCTGTCACAATGACAGTACTCGAAATCCCCTTGTTTTCTACTGCGTATGCAAATTGTAACGTTTCACGTTGATATTAAGGGCCTTCTGCAACATACACGCGTTTCCCAAACACACAATAAAATGTGCTGCCTTTCTAAGAAAAACCTTGAAATATGCAAGTTGACCTAAATTTTAAATTCCATTCATGTCTTTTCTACACTATGTTACCAAAAACAAAAGACAGATGGACTAAAGGATAGCGAGAAGGGAGAGGCAGAAAGCCGAACACTAAACACGCGTCGCGCGATACACAAATGCTGCCATCACGCGTGTAAGACTA
The DNA here is from genome assembly GCA_024509875.1 of Oreohelix idahoensis. Lineage (NCBI taxonomy): Eukaryota > Metazoa > Mollusca > Gastropoda > Stylommatophora > Oreohelicidae > Oreohelix > Oreohelix idahoensis. Next base: position 12,179 of record JAMPIV010022933.1, read on the forward strand.
CATGCACTAACTTTTTTTTCAGACGGACAGTGATAAATTCACTACCCTTCCCAGAGTTAGGTTTTAAAATCACAAAAAACGCTTATTAGGAAAGATAACAATAGATGGGTTTACGTTTGAAAACATTACAGTACCCAGACAGCACATCTTCGAAACAGGAGGTAGAAGAAATTGCATATTTTGAACGCAGCCACGTAGCTCTTTTAAATTTGGATATTTGGGTTCCTTAGGGCTTGCTGACAAAGAATATGTAAAACGTTACGCAAATAGTCCAGGAATTAATAAATTATAACCAAAATAAAATAGTGGGGATGCCTGACAACATGGAATCATTTCTGCTCATAAAATTTTTGTATAACGTGTTTGAAAAAAACTTTACGTTACAGAAATAGCCTACCATGTAAACTCCAAATTGATTGGAGCGCAACAAATGAAAGACTAACCACGATTGGTCGGGCTATAAATACTATCTTGGTTGTTAGGGAGACGTAGGAAGGTAACATTTTTTTCAAACACTTGTCGAAACGTGGCTCCATTGGCTAGACTCGCTGATATACTCACTTAGGAGCGTTAGTTCGAGACCACTAGTGCAAATAAGCTTGATAAAGCAACAGTGCGTTGAAGCCAGCTCATATTTTTGCTAAATAAAAGCCTGGAACATAAGCAGATGGGAATTTGTGCCAGTAAATGTGCCAGAATTCATTGCTAATCAACGTATCTGTGTTTATTCTATGAATTGTGGTAAGCTTGAACCATTCAGTACCTTTTAATGAAAATTGAATGTGAATTGTTAATTTATGCCTGTATATATATGTGTAGTTCAGTGGCAAACAGGAGATAAAGCCTATAATGCTCCAGCCTGAACAGAGGGTGTCGGAGGAAAGTAAAACGGCATGGAATGGCCAAATAGTACACTGACACCTGGATGATTGACTAGAAAGAAATAATGCTGGAATGGCAGAGGCGTGGTAACCATTAAGGAGGTTAATACTGGAATAAAGTATTTCACATGAAGCTGATAGTTGGCCTAACGCTCTGAACTCAATGTTTGTGCTGTATTGTGCTCAGTGTAAAAAGAGAGTATAAATTAGTTATGAAGTAGAAGGTACATCCTTCTTGTTTTCAGGGACCGTGGTCTTGATGGTACTGAGCAGCACCTGGTCAGAGCTTTGCTGAATCCAGAGTCGGACAGCATACTCCTTGGTCTTTTTAGCTATCAGTGAGGTGTCTCCAGAGCCCAGTGGAGAATTCGAGCAGAGGAGTCCTTTCCTGCCGCCATCACGCAAGATAAGCTGATTTGGCCAGCTGAGCTCAACATTATGTCCCCTCATCTTGAAATGACTTTGTAAAAATAACATTCAGAGGGGAATTTAATTGTCTTAATATCAGGAACTGAGAACATCTCCAATACTAGTCCCAAAAGACAAACTATTGAAGTCATGATGACAAATACCAACAGAGCTTGAACAAAACAAAACCAGTATTACCTCATATTACTACTACACAACTGACACACATAGGATACTTTTAATAATATATGTCATTACAATATTCATATTGATAAATTCTGTACATATAACTTGTAAGAAAAATTGATTGTGATTCCTGGTTCCATTTGTATTTGAATCAGGACACATATTCATTCATAATAACAATGAATACATATTGTTATTTGAAAAGTTATCAGTGACTCCTTAAGATATTCTCATAGAGTGTTATATGTATGTGAGTGTCACAGTATTGTCAAGAGTAGTGGATTAAATTAAATTGTTTATCTGTCTGTTGTTGTGACTTACACTTCATCATACACATACCCTAGACACATAACGTAGTCATCACACTATTCCAGAATAATTCTGACTGAGATATATAGATATGTGGTAGCAAGTAAGGTTATCTATAATACACTACTCTTAATAGATATAGATACCTTCACAGCTGATCTCAGTCAGTACACTAGTCCCCTATAAATATTTATAACATCCCACTTCACCACATATATTGGGGTCTCGCTCTTGGGATTTTGAATCTTTCCCTATTAAAAATATTGGGGGTAATTCACTTCAGGGAATATAAGAATTAAAAGGTATCCTTGGGTGGAATTAAATAACGTTGAGCTCACGGTGCCTGTGTTGTCCATTAGATATATTTAGAGATTAAATTGTTGGTTAGACATTGTAGAAATTTACCTGATAGACAATGGCGGACCTGGCCAAGTTTCGATCTGCTGCTGTACAGACTGCAAAAGAGTTAGGATTAGATGGGCAAGTTATGGTTGCCTATGTCACTACGGAATGTGACAAATTTATTGAACGCGAAGAAAGAAGATTAGAAAAAGAGGCCGAAAGAAAGTTAGAGGCTGAGACTAAGAGGTTGCAAGCTGAGGCTGAGACTAAGAGGTTGCAGATTGAGGCTGACAAAGAGGCTAAGAAATTGGAAGCAGAAAGAGAAGACAAGAAATTAGCTGCAGAAAGGGAAGAGAAGAAATTAGCTGCAGAAAGAGAAGAGAGGAAATTAGCTGCAGAAAGGGAAGCAGAAGATAAAAGATTACAAAGGGAACATGAGTTACGACTAAGGGAGTTTGAGTTTCAGGGCCATGCTCCTGAAAATGGTGCCAGTCCCTTTGCCTCTGATGCTACCGCTAGCCAGGGAGCCTCAACCTCAGCTATGAATTTTCATTTAGATCATTTTGTTGAGAAAGACGATGATATAGAGAGCTACCTAAATAGGTATGAACTATTAGCTACCACGTATGGGTTAGAGAGAGAAAGGTGGAGCTTAAAGTTATCTCAGGGACTTCGTGGGGCAGCTTATGAAGTTTTTGCAAAAATGAGCAGAGGTGATCAGGAAAATTATGACATGCTAAAGCAGGCTCCATTGTTAAGGTATGAAAAGAATGCAGAATTTTATAGGAAAAAATTTAGGAATGCTAAACTACTGTCAGGTGAAACCTATCACCAGTTCTCTGCACGAATAGAGACATACTTGGAGAAATGGACTTCTCTGGGGAAAACCCAAGATCTTAAGGAAATGGTCCTTATAGAGCAATTAAGAGAGTCCATGGCTCCAGACCTGAGAAAGTTTCTCATGGAACAAGGTGCAGAGAGGCTGGGTGAGTTGCTAAATGTTGCTGAAAGGTATCAAGCAGCTCAAGCAGAGGTAACAGGTAATAAAAAGAAACAGGTGGACAACTTTAGGGCACCACAGAACTTTAATAAATTTGATCCTAAGGATCAAAATAAAGGTAAGCACCAATTTGATAGGCCACGGTATGAAAATAAAAATAAATTCCCACAATTCGATGAAAGGAAATATGATGAAAGAAAATCTTTCAACCAAGGAAAAAGGTGGTGTAAGAATTGTCAGATGGACAATCATGACACTGACCGTTGCAGAAGGAAACCTGTGTATATGGCAACCCTTCAGGTCAGGTCGACCTCAAGACAGGAGGAGGATATTATGTTGGATACCACTCCAGAAGAGATGAGGAAGGCACAGGCTGGGGATAAAACACTCAAGCCTTGTTTCAGAAAATTGTCAACTTGTCATACAACTCCAGGCAAGGGAGATTTTTACATGAAAAACAAGTTGATGTATAGGAAGGCCGGAACTAGATCCCATGGTCACGGACAGCTGGTTCTTCCAAAAAGATATAGGGCAGACTTAATAAGGAGCCTACATGTGAAACCAGATGGGGACCATGAGAAGATAGGTACCATCATTCAAAAGGTGGCTCACAATTATTATTGGCCCAAAGCAAGATGGGACATTGAGAATTTTGTAGAAAGGTGTAGCATAGCACATGAGGGAACACCCACAAGTGGGAACATGGATCAGGACCTGGACACGCCACGGGGCAAAATTAGGCCTGACAATAAAAAGAAATATAGATTTGATAAAGTGGACCAAATGGAATGGGAAGCCCCTTTTCACGGACAAGCTTCACTTAACTGTTTTACAATGGCCACTATGCGGAGAGTGCAAAAAGATGTCTTACCCCAGGATAAGCCGACAATCCCTCAATCGGACTTAAACAAACTGGAGGAAGAGGATGTAGAGAGGAAATCTCTCATCAAGAATTTTAAGAGGGGAGACAGCCCCAAGAGAAAAATTGGTAGCGGTCGTTTTGTGAATGATAATTCTGGGAGGAAAAATCATCACTATAAAGCTTCGAGTGGAAGAGACCATACCGGTGCATGGACAAATAAGTCCACACAATTAAAGGTCCACATGTAGCTATGTTAAGAACGTGGACTGATGAAAAGGCAGAGGAAAACATTACATCTTCATACCAATATGTGAATGAGCTGACCACTCGGTTAAAAACTGGCTGGAAACTTGCCAATGAAAATTTGAAACAAGCCAGGAAGAAACATGCTGCCTATTATAACAGGAAGGCGAAAGACAGAGATTTGGCTGTGGGAGAGAAGGTACTGCTTCTTTTGCCCGGGAGTCAGAATAAGTTACAAATTGGATGGCAGGGTCCATATACCGTTTTAGAGAAGGTGTCTAGAACAAATTATAAGATAGATAAGAAGGGGAAAGAAAAAATCTATCATGTGAATCTCCTGAAGAAATATTTGGAAAGAGAACATCAGGAAGAGACACACTTGTTGACCTTGTCCATCGCCATGGAGATGAAAAAGGAACCACTTTCATCATTTGAATATCCATTACACCCCTGTGAGACAGCAGCACAGGTGAAAATCAGTACACATTTAACGAAAACTCAGAAAGAGAGAGTGCAACAGGTTCTAAATAATCATGCAGAGGTGTTAACAGACCGACCAGGGCATACAAACCTATTGGAATATGATATGAAACTAATAGACTCCACACCTGTCTGTATGAAACCATATTCGATTCCGTTTGCTAAGGAAAAAGCTTTGAAGGAAGAGATAGACTATCTATTGAAGGAAGGAATTATTTCGCACAGTGAGTCTTCGTATAGTTCCGGTGTTGTACTCTTAAGGAAGCCCTCTGTAGAACATAGACTCTGTATAGATTACAGGAGACTGAATGCTATTACAGAAGGACAGGTGGATCCATTGCCGGATACAAATCAGCTGTTTGCCAGACTAAATAAAGCTAAATATTTCTCAAAAGTGGATCTGAGTAAAGGATACTATCAGATTCCAGTAAAGCCTGAGGTTAGACCATACCTAGCTTTTAGTACCTCAGAAGGACACTATGAGTTTAATAGATTGCCATTTGGATTGAAGAATGCGCCTAGTGTCTTCTCTAGAATGATGAGAAAATTATTGGATCCTCTGAATAATCCCTGTATAACAAATTTTATGGATGATATCCTTATAGCAACAGAAACATTTGAGGAACACATTGACTCTCTGAACATGCTGTTTGATCGACTTAGGGAGGCAAATTTAACAGCCCGACCAACCAAATGTTGCGTTGGATGTAAAGAATTGGAATTTTTGGGACACACAGTTTATCAGGGAAACATGACTGTTGCGTGATAAATTCTCGCAACATCGTTTTATTTCAATATCTGTTTTATAACGCAAGGGCAACAACTGCTTGGAATTTATAGTCACTTTTCTCGGTAAGCATTTGTCTTCTCGCGTTGGTATCGAATGCAGTTAACTTTTGAGCTGTGGTCATTTTTGCGCTGGACTGCGCATGACTTGTCTTGTTGTTTGGTCGATCGGTTTCCGCCCACCACTAGTGGGAGTGAGCGATTTGGAATGGCGATAGAGATGCCTCGTTGAAGAGGGGATCTCCGCTTTTTTTTTGTTCTGTCAGGGATGTGTAGTCCTCTTATGGATATTTCGTTTAGTCGAGATAATACCTCTAGTGTTTTCCCACATGTCGGGAGGCGTGATATTTCTGTGTATTTCATGAAAGCAAGGTAAATTGACTTTTCATTAACTCTATCGATTTTGGGTCGTGAGCGATTTCGATTCATAGCCTGTCTGCGAAAGTCGTCGTCACGAGATGTTTTTTCCCAGCTCACATGTCGCTGCATTGTACTGCATCGGTTGATGCATGTACCAAGGACCATTACTTGCTACTTTGTTAAATGAACTAGGTTTAGAAAACCTTTATTATCTAGAGGATATTCTTGAGGACATTATTTATACTTCGGCAGACGTGTCTGTCTTGCTGAAGTCAAACTAAGGAGAGTGAACTGATCTCATACATCTGGTTATCTCCTGGCTGTTATAGAAAAGGATGGAGTTGTTCACCTGACTACATTTACAGCACTTTGAAATATAACATGCATCTGACTCATCATTGTAATGCTGTCTACCGTTTATTGCTGTATTGAATGTTGCTGTGATAATGACTGTTTGATGTGCCTACACATTTGCGTAACCATTTTGTCACTGTGGCGTCCACAATAAATAATGAAGAAAAACGTCAACGGCTGTTTCAAGACTCATTGACTTTATACGTCGTGAGTTTACTGACGTCCTATGTGGATTGCCCTGTTATTGTTGCATGAACATTGTTTTGACTGAACACATCTACACACTACACAAAACCAGACATGCGGATACCATCCATCATCATATGGCATCACGCATCATTTGGTGGCCATAAGCTGGTTTGATTCTGGTACTAGCAAACACGGGGTCCCTTACCCACTTCATTTTCAACAAGAATTCATCAGCATCCTTCAAGAAATTAACATTCTTCAATACAGTCAACATCTTCAAAATTTTCAAAGTACTCGGCGTTGCCCGGTAAAAGTCAAAATTTCAACTTTTTGACGGAAACAAGAATTTGACAGTACCCGGCGTTGTTACATGTTGCCGGATAACTCGGACTGCTGTTATCTTTTACGCAAGTCAAGCAAGTTGCTGCTGTCAAGGTTCCAGTGCTGTCGTTTTTTGAGAAGGTCAAGTGCCGGTTGAAACGGGTTGTTTTCTGAAGAAGGCCAAGTACCGATTTCCATCAACTTACTTTTGGATTAGAAGGTCAAGTGCCGAAACAACTCAACACACAGTATTTCAGAAGCTCTTGTACCATCGTGTTAGCAGTGGAAGCAGTTCAGATGTGCCATCATCGTTGGAGCTTCGCTCTTTAGGACGTTGATTGACATCCGTTTTTCTGCTGTTCTACGATTGGAAGCCTTTAAGTTAAGTGGCCTGTTTGTATGTAAACTGTGCCCTTATACTTCTGCTGAGTCTTCTGTGTATCATCTCATTCTATATGTTATATGTCTATATGTTATTTGTATATTTATATGTTTATATTTCAGCGGGTTCTCGGTTGGGTGGTGTCTCCGTTAGATTATGCCACGTCATAGAGGTCGTCTATTGTGAGCGTTTTCTGTAAGGTTTGCAAATTTCCGATACTGGAATTTGCTAAGCGACTTCTGTTGCTATTTATGTTAGCTGTGATGACATGTTTTTAATATTGTTTTCGTTATTATTTCACATTCTTTAGTTTTGTTGTGATTTGTTTGTATTTGTTAGCCTACTCTTGTCTATAATTTAGTTTCATACAACATTTTTGTTTATACACTGTGGTGTCATGTATTTTGTTTAATTCTATCGCAGATATCGTCACATTTTTTGTGATATTTCATTAATTTCTGCTTTATTTTTAGTTGATTTCTGCGAAAGTTTTTGTATTGTTGCTGATCTTTGTTATTGTTTACATTGTTATTGTTTACATTGTTTGTATTGTTTACATTTTCAATGTTTACATTCTGCATGTGTTTACATAGTCATTGTTTACAGTTATAGTAATTAGTTAATGGGCTATGCTAATGCACTGTTACTACTATACTGATGATAAATGAATGATGAATAGTGTCGTGCACTATTGAATGAGAAGTGCACTTATGATCAAGATTTGAGTGCTGATATTTCATATACAAGTTCTTTGATTGGAGACTTGTTTCCCACAGAGACTGGGATAATATAATGTGATGTGAATATACAAGTGCTTAATTAAGACTTGTTACACTTAGGTTTGAAATAAATTAGTTAATTATTTCAGGTTTTGGACTCATATGTTAGACAACATGTCTAAATTTGAGCACTTTATTGAGCAGGGTAAATTGCTTGGGAAGACTGGTGATAAGTTAGAAGAATTTGCAACTGCTCGATATGATAAAGCAATGGAAGCTGAACAAAAGAAACTGCATATGGAAGCTGAACAAAAGAAACTGCAGATGCAGGTGGATGAAAAGAGATTCCAAATGGAAATGGAAAAACAAAAAAGGGAATCAGAAGCTGAGGAAAGAAAGCTACAGCTAGAGGCTGAGAATAAAAGACTTGAAAAAGAAGCTGAAAATAAAAGACTTGAAAAAGAAGCTGAAAATAAAAGACTTGAAAAAGAAGCTGAAAATGAAAGACTTCAAATGCAGGCTCAAGCTGAAGAAAGGAAGTTACAAAGAGAGTCTGATGAGAGGAAAGCAAAAATGGAACATGAAGAAAAACTCTTAGCTTTAGAGTTGGAGAAATTGAAATTGACGAGCATGAGTAATGGTAATGATTCAAACAAGGGTTCATCTTCTGGGAAGGCTAATAATGATACTTTTAAGATTAAGTTACCAACATTTAGTCCTTCCAGTGATGACATAATGTTCTATCTGGACAGATTTGAACAAGCATGTACAGCTCATAACATAGACAAAGCAAAATATGTTTATCAGTTATCAGGGATACTGACAGGTAAAGCTCTAAGTATATTAAATATGGTGGATGAACCTGACAAGAGCAATTATGAGGTTGTCAGGGCCGCTTTGTTAAAGAAATATCAGCTTAACGAAGACGGCTATCGTCTACAATTTAAAAACATGTTACCTGAAAATGGAGTTGAATTCTCCGAGTTTATTGCAAGAATACGCATTACTTTCTCACGATGGGTTGAACTATCTAAGACGGAAAAAACTTATGAAGGACTTATGGACTTAATACTTAGAGACAAAGTCATGTCGTCTGTCAATGAGTCTTTCCTTGCTTTCCTTCATGAACGTAAACCTAAAACAATAAAAGAAATGGAAGATTTCTGTTGCCAATACGTAACTGCGCACCCACACATAACCATGGGTAACTCTAAGGTGAAAGAAGGTTTACCAGTTGCTTCGGCAGCTCCGTATGGTCAAAAACTTTGCTCGTAGATCCCAACAAAATTTTGATAGAAAGGGCAGCGGTAATTTCTGTCAAAATCATGGAAACCAATTTCATGGTGATTCTTCTTCGAAGAATTGGAGACAACCTGATAGTGGTCGTTACTATCACCCTAATAATTATAAGCATTTCAAAAGAGGATATGGTAATAGAGGTTATTCCTGCCGAAGACCTCAGAACCAAACAAATAGATGTTCGCATCAATGTGAACATGATAGTAATCGTGGAAACTGGAATTCGAACCAGTATAACAATTACAATAGAGACAATAATAACTGCAGAGATAATAATAACTCTGATAACTTCAGAGGTAATAATAGTCGGGGTAGATCTCAACACACAAAAAAAAGAGATATCAGCAGGCTAATGCTGTACAACAGGAAACTGAGGGAGCCTGTAATCATGTTGTTGATAGTAAAAACTTTGACGCTGTCACTAGTTCTGCTTTTGACTTTGAGAGAGCAAACAAATGCCCCCAATGCAGTACTTTATTCGAACCGGGTACCATAACTACTTTGAGTTGTGGTCACCCACTTCCCGCTCTTCCTGCTGCTGTTGCGCATGACGGGAGGGGTTCTTTAATTCTACATAAGGGTCTTGTTAATGATACTCCGGTCTCACTACTTTTCGATTCCGGATGCACCACTATTGGTGTTAGACAATCGCTTGTAGATCCATCTTGTGCTACAGGAAGGGTTATTAAATGTGTCACATTTGGCGGCACTCTAGAAAAATATCCTACTGCTGTAATTCGCATTGCCACTCCTTTCTTTACTGGAGATGTGCATGCTTGTCTCTTACCTAATCCTATTGCGGACCTTATTATTGGTCGTATTCACGGAGTTAGGGAGTGTACCCCACAGCAGATTGCTGCTTGGGAAGATAATAACATGCAAGCTACAAATGCAGTAGTTACAAGAGCACAAGCTCTACAAACACCCGAAACTTCACTGAATAGTGATAATGAAGTTGATAGCCAAGATAGTCACTTAGTAATTACTCGTGACTCTTTCATAAAATTGCAAGAAGAAGATCCTTCTTTAAAAAAATTCTTCGTTCTTGCGAAGAAAGGTGATCCGAATCAGGATATAAATAGAAAATCTTGGATTGCAATGAGAAACGGCGTACTTGTACGTATGGTACAAGATTCGACTACGTCGGCACATTCGCAAATTCTTGTTCCCAAGAGCATGAGAGTGCAAATATTACAACATGCTCATGACTCGCAATGTGCTGGACATATGGGTTTTGCCCGTACGAAGTCGAGAGTCCTTGCGGCTTTCTTTTGGCCTTTTGTCAATAAGGACATTCGTATTTACTGCCGATCATGCAAGGTATGTCAGGAGGTCAAATCTAGAGGACCACGACATGCTGCGCCTATCCAGGCTGCTGACATTCCTATTAGGCCGTTTCAGAAAATGGCCATAGATATTATTGGCCCTTTTAAGGTCAAGTCGGCCAGAGGACATCAGTTTATCCTTACATGTGTCGATATGTGCACACGTTGGCCAGAGGCTATTCCTCTTAAGAGCATATCTACTACAGATATCGCAGATGCTCTTTGGTTGATATTTTCTCGCTTGGGGTTCCCCAGAGAAATATTGTCAGACCATGGCACTCAACTCATATCTGACACTATGTCACAGGTAATGTCTACCTTACATATTGAACGATCTCTCAGTAGTATCTACCATCCTATGTCTAATGGGTTAGTTGAGCGTCTGAATAGAACGCTCAAGACTTTGCTTGGTAAGATAACTGAAGATCATCCTCAAGATTGGGACAGGGTTTTACCCGCGGCTCTCTTTGCCTATAGAGAAGTCCCTAATGAACACACAGGATTTTCTCCCTTCGAACTTGTCTTTGGCGCGCGTCCACGCGGCCCTATGTCTTTATTACACGATCTCATCACTGCCGATGATATTAGCGATGAAACTCAATCCTCATATGAGTATGTCATTGCTCTTAGACAAAAGATCATTGAGGCATGTAAGCTAGCAACTGCTTCATCAGAAATTGCTAAAGAGAAGGCAAGGCAGTTTGCTAACAAGAATAGATGTCTACGACAACTTTGTCCAGGTGACAAAGCATTCGTCCTACTCCCCAGTAGGGAAAATAGACTTCTTATTGCATGGAAAGGTCCGTATGCAATAGTCTCTCGGATTTCCGATGTTGACTATGTGGTCGATAATGATGGAAAGCATAAAACTTTCCACATAAACATGCTTTCGGAATTTCACGAACGTCCGGACTATTTGCTGCCTATTTTCCAGGCAACGGATGATGCTCCTGCACCTCACGGTCATTATTCATCCCTGTCTGTCATTCAGGATGAGGAAGCTACCTTCTCTGATGTCAACCTTCCCCTTCCAGTGGTTCCATTACATTCCACGGAATCTTGGAAAAACGTTTCTGTTTCTCCTAATCTTTCTGGTGACGAACATCGACAAGTCTCGTCGATGTTACAAACATTTCAGGATGTTCTCACTGACATTCCTGGACACACAGATGTCATAGAACATGACATAATTCTTACCGACAATAATCCAATTAGGGTTAGGCCGTATCCTATTCCTATACACTTTCAGTCGCAAGTGGAAAAGGAATTGGATGAAATGATTCAATTAAATATAATTGAACCATCGACTTCACCATATTCTTCTTCCATGGTTATTGTCCGGAAGAAGGATAAGAACATACGAATTTGCGTTGATTATCGCAAATTGAATCAGGTCACAAAGTTCGACGCTGAACCGATGCCTTTGTTAGAAGATCTACTGATTAGACTTTCTAATTCTAGATTCTTCACTAAACTTGACTTGTCTAAAGGTTATTGGCAAGTGCCTTTAGCAGAGCATGCCAAACCTCTTACTGCTTTTTCTACACCTAGGGGTCTATTTCAATGGAATGTTATGCCTTTTGGTCTCATGAACGCCCCTGCCACTTTCGTTCGCATGATGCGTCGAATTCTGTCACATCGTTCGGATGTCATCGCATACTTAGATGACATCTGTCTCTTCAGTGATACCTGGGAAGATCACTATTTAGGGTTATATGACTTACTGTCCACTCTACGTGAGAATAATTTGACAGCAAAACCTTCTAAAGCTTTTGTTGGTTTTGGTGAAATCTCTTTCCTGGGTCATCGTGTTGGTCATGGTCTCTTGAAGACAGAAGACCACAATACTTCCAAAATACTGAACATCTCTGTTCCTAAAACGAAGAAACAAGTTAGGAGTCTCTTAGGTTTAATTCAATTTTATGGGAGATTTATTCCAAATTTATCTTCGATCATGGCACCTCTCTCAAATTGTTGAAGAAAGGTTCGCCTAATCTGGTCCGTTGGTCTGAAGAATGCCAATCTTCACTAGACCAAATCAAGAATATATTTTCTTCTCCTCCCATCTTAAGATTACCTACTCTTGATAGGACTTTTGTTCTTCGGAGTGATGCTTCATCCACTGGGATTGGAGCAGCACTGATGCAAGAATATGCAAATACTCTGCATCCTGTTATGTACATTTCTAGAAAACTAAATGCGGCAGAGAGGAACTACTCGGTTTTAGACCGTGAGTTGTTAGCGATGGTTTGGTCAATTCTAAAGCTACAAAGATTCCTCCTGGGCGCACATTTCATTCTAGAGACTGATCAGAAAGCTCTTACAGCTATTCAGACTAAGAATTTGAAGAGTTCGAGATCCACTCGATATGCTATAGCTCTTCAACCTTTTCACTTCACGGTACGAGCTATCCGTGGTGCGGATAATGTGATGGCTGACATTTTGTCTAGATGCCCACATGACTCCAACTAATACTTCTGTCCTATATTTCTATATATTACAGAGTCATAACACACCTATATTTCTACAATAGATTAGCACATCTGTACTTACTTTATATGTACACACTATCGTGCTTTGTTGTCATCTTCTTCTGTTCGTTTTTTTTAAAATGATAGAGGAGGACTGAGTAGTTAATATAAGGGCCGTTAGTTTACTAAACAGCCACAATTATTAATAATGTATTGTACCTTATGAAGCATATTAGTTATTAATTAGCATTATATTGCTTGTACTTTCTCAGAATGTCATTGTTGAGCTGAGGACTTACCTTACGAGTTCTAGATTGTGTACTTACCCTCGGAATACCAGAGCATATGTCCTGGATCGTCATGTAGTTTAACTTTACTATGTACTTATGTCATTACATGTCAAAGAATGTACTATTTAAATTTTCCTATCAGATTTGTACATCCATTTTTAAAGACAATATTAGAGTATGCTGTTTAATGATGATTATAGTAACTTGCATACGTATATTGTGTTTACATGCTAACGTGATGTGTGTTGGTGACACCTCCCCGATGTGAATATTTTTTGAGACATATTTATTTTTCTGTTGAGGTATATCCTCACCAGACACTCTATAATTAGCCTATTGTTTGGCAATTTAATTAATTATCAGCGCATAATTCGTGCGTTTTGAGCCGCTTATCGCTTGCTCTTTGATATTGAAAAAAAAATATGTTCCACATTTTTTTTTATCGGGAGGAGGTGGTGATATGTTGCGTGATAAATTCTCGCAACATCGTTTTATTTCAATATCTGTTTTATAACGCAAGGGCAACAACTGCTTGAAATTTATAGTCACTTTTCTCGGTAAGCATTTGTCTTCTCGCGTTGGTATCGAATGCAGTTAACTTTTGAGCTGTGGTCATTTTTGCGCTGGACTGCGCATGACTTGTCTTGTTGTTTGGTCGATCGGTTTCCGCCCACCACTAGTGGGAGTGAGCGATTTGGAATGGCGATAGAGATGCCTCGTTGAAGAGGGGATCTCCGCTTTTTTTTGTTCTGTCAGGGATGTGTAGTCCTCTTATGGATATTTCGTTTAGTCGAGATAATACCTCTAGTGTTTTCCCACATGTCGGGAGGCGTGATATTTCTGTGTATTTCATGAAAGCAAGGTAAATTGACTCTTTCATTAACTCTATCGATTTTGGGTCGTGAGCGATTTCGATTCATAGCCTGTCTGCGAAAGTCGTCGTCACGAGATGTTTTTCCCAGCTCACATGTCGCTGCATTGTACTGCATCGGTTGATGCATGTACCAAGGACCATTACTTGCTACTTTGTTAAATGGACTAGGTTTAGAAAACCTTTATTATCTAGAGGATATTCTTGAGGACATTATTTATACTTCGGCAGACGTGTCTGTCTTGCTGAAGTCAAACTAAGGAGAGTGAACTGATCTCATACATCTGGTTATCTCCTGGCTGTTATAGAAAAGGATGGAGTTGTTCACCTGACTACATTTACAGCACTTTGAAATATAACATGCATCTGACTCATCATTGTAATGCTGTCTACCGTTTATTGCTGTATTGAATGTTGCTGTGATAATGACTGTTTGATGTGCCTACACATTTGCGTAACCATTTTGTCACTGTGGCGTCCACAATAAATAATGAAGAAAAACGTCAACGGCTGTTTCAAGACTCATTGACTTTATACGTCGTGAGTTTACTGACGTCCTATGTGGATTGCCCTGTTATTGTTGCATGAACATTGTTTTGACTGAACACATCTACACACTACACAAAACCAGACATGCGGATACCATCCATCATCGTATGGCATCACGCATCAATGACCCCTGACCCAAAGAATTTAGAGAAACTACAGAAAGCCCCGAGACCACAAACCAAGAAGGACGTGAGATCCTTTGTCTCATTATGTGGTTTCTACCAGAAGTATATCAAAAACTTTAATTCCATATGTTCACCGTTAACTGAATTGACACGTAAAGGACATCCAGATCGCATTACATGGACACCACAATGTGAAATGACTTACCAAGAATTGAAGGAAAAGCTCACAAGTAAACCCATTTTGAAATTACCTGACTTAAGTCAAGAATTCATTGTAAGGACGGATGCAAGTAATATTGGGTTAGGTGCAACTCTACTACAGAAATCAGATGCATTGGATGGGGAATTAAGCCCAGTGGCATATGCTAGCAGAAAGTTGAATAAAGCTGAAATCAACTACTCAACTAGCGAAAAAGAATGTCTTGCAGTAATATGGGCAATAAAGAAATTCAATATTTATCTATAAGGGAAGGCATTTAAGTTGCAAACAGACCACAAACCTTTATCGTTTCTAGCACAGGCTAGGCATGAGAACTCCAGGTTACTCCGATGGTCTTTACTTTTGGCTCCATATAATTTTAGCATTGAGTATATATCTGGAAAAACCAATTTGGGAGCGGATTTTTTAAGCCGCCATCCGTGTGATGAGAATCACCGTAAACCCCAGAAATAATAATAAATTTCTCTATGTGTATATAGAATAAAGGACTGACATATAATGTCTGTTTTAAGAGGGGAGGTGTCGTGGAATATTCTAATCCACATATATAAATTATTAGGTAAATATGAAGCCTAACAAATAAAATTAATAAAGGAAGAAGAATGGTAAAGAACAGTGCTGTCACAATGACTGTACTCGAAATCCCCTTGTTTTCTACTGCGTATGCAAATTGTAACGTTTCACGTTGATATTAAGGGCCTTCTGCAACATACACGCGTTTCCCAAACACACAATAAAATGTGCTGCCTTTCTAAGAAAAACCTTGAAATATGCAAGTTGACCTAAATTTTAAATTCCATTCATGTCTTTTCTACACTATGTTACCAAAAACAAAAGACAGATGGACTAAAGGATAGCGAGAAGGGAGAGGCAGAAAGCCGAACACTAAACACGCGTCGCGCGATACACAAATGCTGCCATCACGCGTGTAAGACTACATGCACTAACTTTTTTTTCAGACGGACAGTGATAAATTCACTACCCTTCCCAGAGTTAGGTTTTAAAATCACAAAAAACGCTTATTAGGAAAGATAACAATAGATGGGTTTACGTTTGAAAACATTACAGTACCCAGACAGCACATCTTCGAAACAGGAGGTAGAAGAAATTGCATATTTTGAACGCAGCCACGTAGCTCTTTTAAATTTGGATATTTGGGTTCCTTAGGGCTTGCTGACAAAGAATATGTAAAACGTTACGCAAATAGTCCAGGAATTAATAAATTATAACCAAAATAAAATAGTGGGGATGCCTGACAACATGGAATCATTTCTGCTCATAAAATATTTGTATAACGTGTTTGAAAAAAACTTTACGTTACAGAAATAGCCTACCATGTAAACTCCAAATTGATTGGAGCGCAACAAATGAAAGACTAACCACGATTGGTCGGGCTATAAATACTATCTTGGTTGTTAGGGAGACGTAGGAAGGTAACATTTTTTTCAAACACTTGTCGAAACGTGGCTCCATTGGCTAGACTCGCTGATATACTCACTTAGGAGCGTTAGTTCGAGACCACTAGTGCAAATAAGCTTGATAAAGCAACAGTGCGTTGAAGCCAGCTCATATTTTTGCTAAATAAAAGCCTGGAACATAAGCAGATGGGAATTTGTGCCAGTAAATGTGCCAGAATTCATTGCTAATCAACGTATCTGTGTTTATTCTATGAATTGTGGTAAGCTTGAACCATTCAGTATCTTTTAATGAAAATTGAATGTGAATTGTTAATTTATGCATGTATATATATGTGTAGTTCAGTGGCAAACAGGAGATAAAGCCTATAATGCTCCAGCCTGAACAGAGGGTGTCGGAGGAAAGTAAAACGGCATGGAATGGCCAAATAGTACACTGACACCTGGATGATTGACTAGAAAGAAATAATGCTGGAATGGCAGAGGCGTGGTAACCATTAAGGAGGTTAATACTGGAATAAAGTATTTCACATGAAGCTGATAGTTGGCCTAACGCTCTGAACTCAATGTTTGTGCTGTATTGTGCTCAGTGTAAAAAGAGAGTATAAATTAGTTATGAAGTAGAAGGTACATCCTTCTTGTTTTCAGGGACCGTGGTCTTGATGGTACTGAGCAGCACCTGGTCAGAGCTTTGCTGAATCCAGAGTCGGACAGCATACTC
This sequence comes from Oreohelix idahoensis, assembly GCA_024509875.1. Lineage (NCBI taxonomy): Eukaryota > Metazoa > Mollusca > Gastropoda > Stylommatophora > Oreohelicidae > Oreohelix > Oreohelix idahoensis. The sequence continues at coordinate 29,287 of JAMPIV010022933.1, forward strand.
CTTGGTCCTTTTAGCTATCAGTGAGGTGTCTCCAGAGCCCAGTGGAGAATTCGAGCAGAGGAGTCCTTTCCTGCCGCCATCACGCAAGATAAGCTGATTTGGCCAGCTGAGCTCAACATTATGTCCCCTCATCTTGAAATGACTTTGTAAAAATAACATTCAGAGGGGAATTTAATTGTCTTAATATCAGGAACTGAGAACATCTCCAATACTAGTCCCAAAAGACAAACTATTGAAGTCATGATGACAAATACCAACAGAGCTTGAACAAAACAAAACCAGTATTACCTCATATTACTACTACACAACTGACACACATAGGATACTTTTAATAATATATGTCATTACAATATTCATATTGATAAATTCTGTACATATAACTTGTAAGTAAAATTGATTGTGATTCCTGGTTCCATTTGTATTTGAATCAGGACACATATTCATTCATAATAACAATGAATACATATTGTTATTTGAAAAGTTATCAGTGACTCCTTAAGATATTCTCATAGAGTGTTATATGTATGTGAGTGTCACAGTGTTGTCAAGAGTAGTGGATTAAATTAAATTGTTTATCTGTCTGTTGTTGTGACTTACACTTCATCATACACATACCCTAGACACATAACGTAGTCATCACACTATTCTAGAATAATTCTGACTGAGATATATAGATATGTGGTAGCAAGTAAGGTTATCTATAATACACTACTCTTAATAGATATAGATACCTTCACAGCTGATCTCAGTCAGTACACTAGTCCCCTATAAATATTTATAACATCCCACTTCACCACAGAGACGAAAGGCTTATTCGTCTAGAAGGAGTGAGAGAGGAGCGACAGAAAAATGATACCATTGTCACGCGTTGGTTTGAAACACAAATTGGCAGCGAACGCGTCGGGTATTGACAACGTAGGGTAAAATTAAATAGAACATGTTTGAAACAAATCAAGACGTAACACTTTTTCCGCATAACATGTTTGAAGCAAAAATCTAGATAAGGCCAATATTTGTTCGTTCTATAGTCACACAGTGGAAATGTATACACACACAGGCAGCGCACTGCCTGCCAAGTAGTACATTTTATGACGTAACGGACTAGTGGTTTCAGTTTGAACAACGAGAGAGAGAGAGGGGAAAAGATGGAGTATTTATAGAAAAGTAGAAATTGACAACTAATATAGAAAATATATGGAAATCATAATTACAGGGACCAAGGCCAAAAAATTTAGTTAGTTTAATAGCATATCTTCTCCTGAGCAATAATATGTTTTAATATACAAAATCCTCCATGTAATAATCAAGATATTGACATAATACTAGATAGTCACGAACGGACTGACGAACAGACCCTCATGTTTGCATTCACTATTCATAACATTTTGGGGACGCGGTTTTGAAAAAGAGGCATGAGAGGGGAGAGTGAAATTTGATTGGTTAGTAATAGGAGGATAAAAGAGATATTATTGGGTGGTCCAAACTAAGTATATTTGTAGAGTGATATCTAAGACAGAATTACTAACAGACTGTGAAACACGCAGTTTGTTTGGAGTTTGGTTTTTTTAAATTTCAATTCAAAACGGACGAACGCTGGATTTCATTGGCCAGCCTCTTTTATAATATCCCAAGCTTCCAAGGCTTGTCGCCTCGCCATTTGTATAGAATCATTTCCATACTCAGGACGTTGAGAATAGAAGTGTGACTCTTTAGTGTAAACTAAAACTAAATAAATACATAAAGTCACAGTCTAGCCAGCGGCAGAACTGAATGTGTGCCAGTCATCGTACCTGTGGTTTTATTTCATTGAATTGTGGTAAAGGGAATTGAATTATTATTATGTATTATTTGAAAAGGCAAAAGTTTGATACTGCCAATTGGGAAAGTGTATGACATGCCTAAAGAGACAGTTTGGGTATTCTCATTTGATTTATGTTTGAATATTGCATTGTTATAATTAATAAGTATTGTAAGACCAAGATAGAATAGCAAGCCTCAGTGTTCGAGGAACACTTATTAACATGCCTAGAGCGTTTATATATAGATAAATATAAGAAAAATCATATAGAAGGAGATGTACATATTCCTATTAAATTGTGTTGAAGAGAACTATGGAAAAATGACAGTGGCGTATCTGCCTGTATATGGACCTGAGGTGTGGTCATAGTAGGATGTGAGTTCATATAATTTAGAGGCTGGTGCACTTTGTTTGCACACGAGGCTGACCCCAAAATCATATCATGTAGAGAGTTAAGTGAAATATACACCAGATATGAAAAGGCCAGGGTGTCTTTTATGTTGCATGGTTTTATTTCCTGTTACCAGCCGGTGACCGGAAACCTGAAGTACTATAAGAAGACAGTAACGTCTCCAGTACAGCGTATTCTGTATATTATTATCAAGTGAATCTCTGAGAGCAGCAGTTCTTTGCAGAGACATACCATCGAGTTGAATCTTCACGTGGGAAATTAAAGGTGATGTGCCACAGTCTGGGAACTCTGACAATTTATCGGGAGTAAAATTGATTCCCTACCAATTAAATATAACTCTCAGGGGATGATGACAACCACAGCTCCTCCAATAACTGACTCACATCAATACTTAGTAAATAATAGTCTGTGAAAACACTTGAAGGAACATTTTAAGATTAATATTATTATTGTTGGACCCAGAATCCTTGTTCTTAGTTCACTCTTAGTGTAACATATATTTTCTTCAGTTTTAAAGACCTGTCCAAAGAAAGAGAAGGACAGGCACAATAAAATTGTACAAAAAATATTCTAAATTCAAACTTAAACCACAGACTTATTAAGTTCCTTATAGTGAATTATATTGTGTTGTTTTGATGTACCATCATTTCATTGCATACCCTAGACACTAGCCACATCAAACACCACACATTAGAAATAATATACAGCACCGTGTGAGATCTAGAGAGGTAGCGTTAGGTCCCTTGAGAATTCATCAACATCATTTATTAGACTCAACGTCTTACATAGCTTGACCTCACACGGTTGACACATACATAACAACATTCATTATCTTTTACCATCATAACCTCTCCAGCAAAATTAACTTTGCTACAGTGGGATCAGAGGTATCGCATACGCCTCTAATTCTGAAGGTACCAGGTTCGCTCCCAGTACAGGGAATACAATTGATGGAATTTTTTTTTTCACAACCAGTGGTTCCTACTGATGTCATACACCCCCCCCCCTTACCCCCACCTTTTCCCTCCGATATCCTGGGTAGTGAGATCGGATGCGAGCCATCTCGTTAAAAATATCTCAGCAGTTGGATATCATAAAGCGTAGGTCATACGGCCGCTGCCTTGCAAAATTTAAAAAATTAAGAAACCTACCCACCTCAAAAATATTTATAGAATATGTGATTCCTGTGTATACACACATTGCGATCCACACCGGAGCTACAGAGTTCGTGCACTGTGCTCAGATCCTCCTTGTGTGATCTAAGGAAGGAGATCGGAGCACGTATGGAGTTATCAGTGTGCAATGAAGAAGGTCCTTAAAACCAAACAGAACTAGTTGTGACGGATTTAAATTGGTCATCTCGTGGATTGGTCATCTCGTGGATTGGTCATCTCGTGGATTGTGGATTGGTCATCTCGTGGATTGGTCATCTCGTGGATTGTCACTGGGACCTATTCTCTAGCTGACAGCTGACATCTATTAGGATGATTCTGCTAAAGCTAATGTCTTATATTGTCTCTCTCTCTTTCTCTCTCTCCCTCTCTCTCTCTCTCTCTGTGTTGCTTTCTGTGTGAGTGCGCGCGAGCGTGTGTCTATACACACACACACACACACACACATATACTCGTATATGAGCCTTCAGTCGACAGTCATACTTTTCCTTACGTGTATTCGTACCAAGCTCATACAGCCGGTGGTTGTTGAGGAGGTACGGGCAGCGATAACGTAACTGGCAGTTCTTTTCAGGATAAGTCGCAGCCGTCTCATGTAAAAAAAATTCTTCAGCAACAACTAGTTCAAGGTAACACTCGTTCATTTCATTCTCCAGCTCCCTGTAGAGCATAGACCTTCAACTAATTCGTGCCAAGAATTCCTGTCCAGTGTCATTCATTCAGTCTTTCCCTGCCTACCTTATATCTAACGTAGATTGTCCTGTCTACCTTATATCTAACGTAGATTGTCCTGTCTACCTTATATCTAACGTAGATTGTGTCCAATCAAAGCCGGCCCTAGGGATTTTTAAAGGTGGTGTGAGGTCTCGTGTTGGCCGCCCCCGGTTTCTTTCTCCCGTACCGTATTGTTCTTTAGCGTGAGTCAATTCCATGCTATTTAGTTGAATCACACTATGATGTCCTTAATTTTGTATTAGATTTCGACCTCCGCCCCCACACCGAAGACGGCGACCGGTGTGGCCGCAAAGCTAGCACTCCCGAACAGCTGACTGTCTCCAGTTTCCTTCCCCACTTGTTTTAACGCCTGTTTCTGTTTCTTTTGCAGCGTCCGACTGGCAGAGTGGTTAGAGTGCTGGTTTCTCGCGGCAAAGGTGCCGGGTTCAAATCACGGCACAGACGCGCTCCACTCTACCCAGCTGTAAATGGGTTTTTTTTTAGTTAGGGAAGTAAAAGGCAGAAGGGATCGGGTCATTGTGGTGAAGTGGGATGTTATAAATATTTATAGGGGACTTAGTGTACTGACTGAGATCAGCTGTGAAGATATATATATCTAATAAGAGTAGTGTATTATATATAACCTTACTTGCTACCACATATCTATATATCTCAGTCAGAATTATTCTGGAATAGTGTGATGACTACGTTAGGTGTCTAGGGTATGTGTATGATGAAGTGTAAGTCACAACAACAGACAGATAAACAATTTAATTTAATCCACTACTCTTAACAACACTGTGACACTCACATACATATAACACTCTATGAGAATATCTTAAAGAAGTCACTCGTAACTTTTCAAATAACAATATGTATTCATTACTGGCATGAATGAATATGTGTCCTGATTCAACTACAAGGGAACCAGGAATCACAATCAATTTAAATTACAAGTTATGTACAGAATGTATTTAATATGAATATTGTAGTGACATATATTATTACAAATATTCTATGTGTGTCAGTTGTGTAGTAGTAAAATGAGGTAATACTGGTTTTGTTTTGTTCAAGCTCTGTTGGTATTTGTCATCATGACTTCAATAGTTTGTCTTTTGGGACTAGTATTGGAGATGTTCTCAGTTCCTGATATTAAGACAATTAAATTCCCCTCTGAATGTTATTTTTTATAAAGTCATTTCAAGATGAGGGGACATAATGTTGAGCTCAGCTGGCCAAGTTAGCTTATCTGGCGTGATGGCGGCAGGAAAGGACTCCTCTGCTCGAATTCTCCTCTGGGCTCTGGAGACACCTCACTGATAGCTAAAAGGACCAAGGAGTATGCTGTCCGACACTGGATTCAGCAAAGCTCTGACCAGGTGCTGCTCAGTACCATCAAGACCACTGTCCCTGAAATCAAGAAGGATGTACCTTCTACTTCATAACTAACTTATACTCTCTTTTACACTGATCACAATACAGCACAAACATTGAGTTCAGAGCGTTAGGCCAACTATCAGCTTCATTCTGAAGTACTTTATACCAGCATTAACCTCCTTAATGGTTACTACGCCTCTGCAATTCCAGCATTATTTCTTTCTAGTCAATCATCTAGGTGTCAGTGTACTATTTGGCCATTCCATGCCGTTTTACTTCCCTCCGACACCCTCTGTTCAGGCTGGAGCATTATAGGCTTTATCTCTTGTTTGCCACTGAACTACACATATATATACAGGCATAAATTAACAATTTACATTCAATTTTCATTAAAAGATACTGAATGGTTCAAGCTTACCACAATTTCATGGAAATAAACACAGATACGTTGATTAGCAATGAATTCTGGCACAATTACTGGCACAAATTTCCATCTGCTTATGTTCCAGGCTTTTATTTTAGCAAAATTGTGAGCTGGCTTCAACGCACTGATGCTTTATCAAGCTTATTTAAACAAGTGGTTTCGAACTAACGCTCCCAAGTGATTATATCCAGCGAGTCTAGCCAATGAGGCCCCGTTTCGACAAGTGTTTGAAAAAATGTTACCTTTCCCCGTTTCCCCTAACAACGAAAGATAGTATTTATAGTCCGACCAATCGTGGTTAGGCTTTCATTTGTTGCGCTCCAATCAATTGGGAGTTTACATGGTAGGCTATTTATGTAACGTAAGGTTTTTTCAAACACGTTATATAAAAAAAATTTTATGAGCAGAAATGATTCCATGCTGTCAGGCATCCTCACTATTTTATTTTGGGTATAATTTATTAATTCCTGGACTATTTGCGTAACGTTTTACATATTATTTGTCAGCAAGCTCTAAGGAACCCAAATATACCAATTTGAAAGAGCTACGTGGCTGCGTTCAAAATATGTATTTTCTACCTCCTGTTTCGAAGATGTGCTGTCTGGGTACTGTTATGTTTTCAACCGTAAACCCATCTAATGTTGTCTTTCCTAATAAGAGTTTTTTTATGATTTATAAACCTAACTCTGGGAAAGGGTAGTGTATTTTATCACTGTCCGTCTGAAAAACAATTAGTGCATGTAGACTTACACGCGTGATGGCAGCATTTGTGTATCGCGCGACGCGTGTTGCATGCGTTCCTGATTTTATTCGCCCCTCTCTCTCTCTCTATATTTGAGTCCATCTGTTCGTTCGTTTTGGTAACGTAATATAATTAATGTTAGGATTAATTTAGGTCATTACGCAGGGCCTCTCAATGTTTTTCTTAGAAATGCAGCACAGGTTTCATTGAAGAAAGCGGGTAATAATACAGTAAGCTTTTACTATCAACGTGAAAGCGTTACAATTTGCAGACGAAGCATAAAACAAGGGGGATTTCGAGTACAGTCATTGTGACAGCACTGTTCTTTACCATTCTTCTTCCTTTATTTATTATATGTATTTATTAGGCTTTATATTTACTTGATAATTTATATATGTGGATTAGAATATTCCACGACACCTCCCCTCTTAAAACAGACATTATATGTCAGTCCTTTATTCTATATACACATAGAGAAATTCATTATTATTTCTGGGGTTTACGGTGATTCTCATCACACGGATGGCGGCTTAAAAAATCCGCTCCCAAATTGGTTTTTCCAGATATATACTCAATGCTAAAATTATATGGAGCCAAAAGTAAAGACCATCGGAGTAACCTGGAGTTCTCATGCCTAGCCTGTGCTAGAAACGATAAAGGTTTGTGATCTGTTTGCAACTTAAATGCCTTCCCATATAGATAAATATTGAATTTCTTTATCGCCCATATTACTGCAAGACATTCTTTTTCGCTAGTTGAGTAGTTGATTTCAGCTTTATTCAACTTTCTGCTAGCATATGCCACTGGGCTTAATTCCCCATCCAAGGCATCTGATTTCTGTAGTAGAGTTGCACCTAACCCAATATTACTTGCATCCGTCCTTACAATGAATTCTTGACTTAAGTCAGGTAATTTCAAAATGGGTTTACTTGTGAGCTTTTCCTTCAATTCTTGGTAAGTCATTTCACATTGTGGTGTCCATGTAATGCGATCTGGATGTCCTTTACGTGTCAATTCCGTTAAAGGTGCACATATGGAATTAAAGTTTTTGATATACTTCTGGTAGAAACCACATAATGAGACAAAGGATCTCACGTCCTTCTTGGTTTGTGGTCTCGGGGCTTTCTGTAGTTTCTCTAAATTCTTTGGGTCAGGGGTCATGTTTCCCTGATAAACTGTGTGTCCCAAAAATTCCAATTCTTTACATCCAACGCAACATTTGGTTGGTCGGGCTGTTAAATTTGCCTCCCTAAGTCGATCAAACAGCATGTTCAGAGAGTCAATGTGTTCCTCAAAAGTTTCTGTTGCTATAAGGATATCATCCATAAAATTTGTTATACAGGGATTATTCAGAGGATCCAATAATTTTCTCATCATTCTAGAGAAGACACTAGGCGCATTCTTCAATCCAAATGGCAATCTATTAAACTCATAGTGTCCTTCTGAGGTACTAAAAGCTAAGTATGGTCTAACCTCAGGCTTTACTGGAATCTGATAGTATCCTTTACTCAGATCCACTTTTGAGAAATATTTAGCTTTATTTAGTCTGGCAAACAGCTGATTTGTATCCGGCAATGGATCCACCTGTCCTTCTGTAATAGCGTTCAGTCTCCTGTAATCTATACAGAGTCTATGTTCTCCAGAGGGCTTCCTTAAAAGTACAACACCGGAACTATACGAAGACTCACTGTGCGAAATAATTCCTTCCTTCAACAGATAGTCTATCTCTTCCTTCAAAGCTTTCTCCTTAGCAAACGGAATCGAATATGGTTTCATACAGACAGGTGTGGGGTCTATCAGTTTCATATCATATTCCAATAGGTTTGTATGCCCTGGTCGGTCTGTTAACACCTCTGCATGATTATTTAGAACCTGTTGCACTCTCTCTTTCTGAGTTTTCGTTAAATGTGTACTGATTTTCACCTGTGCTGCTGTCTCACAGGGGTGTAATGGATATTCAAATGATGAAAGTGGTTCCTTTTTCATCTCCATGGCGATGGACAAGGTCAACAAGTGTGTCTCTTCCTGATGTTCTCTTTCCAAATATTTCTTCAGGAGATTCACATGATAGATTTTTTCTTTCCCCTTCTTATCTATCTTATAATTTGTCCTAGACACCTTCTCTAGAACTGTATATGGACCCTGCCATCCAATTTGTAACTTATTCTGACTCCCGGGCAAAAGAAGCAGTACCTTCTCTCCCACAGCCAAATTTCTGTCTTTCGCCTTCCTGTTATAATAGGCAGCATGTTTCTTCCTGGCTTGTTTCAAATTTTCATTGGCAAGTTTCCAACCAGTTTTTAACCGAGTGGTCAGCTCATTCACATATTGGTATGAAGATGTAATGTTTTCCTCTGCCTTTTCATCAGTCCACGTTCTTAACAAAGCTTCAAGTGGACCTTTTATTGGCCTTCCAAACAATAATGTTGCCGGGGCCATACCGGTTGAACTATGGGGTACCTCCCGATAAGCAAAGAGGGCGGCGTGCAGGTACTGGTCCCATGTATCTGGTTTTTCGTGTGCCAACTTTCTCAGGATCGACATCAATGTGCCGTTAAATCTTTCCACTTGGCCGTTCCCTTGGGGATGATACACACTACAATGGAAGTGTTTGGCCTGGAAGATCCTGAAAACTTCTTCAGTTAGTTTCCCCTTGAACTGAGAGCCATTATCAGTCAAGATTTGATTGGGAAAGCCTAACCTTGTGAAAATTGTGAGCAATGCCTCTGCCACATGTTTTGAATCAATCGATGACAGGGCTACTGCCTCTCCCCACATAGAACAAGTGTCCACCAGAGTCAGAATGTAGCTGTTCCTTCTCTTGGTTCGGGTGAGAGGTCCCACAAGATCCACGGCAACTCTCTCAAAGGGTGTTCCCACTATGGGCATTTCCCCCAGAGTTGCTGGTGCAGTCCAATGTTTAGGTGCTACTCGTTGGCACTCTGGACAGGATTTTACATATCGTTTGATATCTTCAGTTATTCCTGGCCAGAAATAGTGACAAGCTATTCGCTGTCCTGTTGCGCTGATTCCCATATGACCACTGAAGGGAATCGCATGCCCTAGTTCCAACACTTTAGTCCTATATGAAGTGGGAAGGACCAGCTGTCCGTGACCATTGGATTCAGATCCAGCCTTCCTATATATCAGTTTGTTCTTCATATAAAACTCTCCCTTGCCTGGAGGTGTATGAGATTTGGGCAACTTCTTAAAACATGGCTTGAGTGTTTTGTCCTCAGCCTGTGCCTTCCTCATCTCATCTGGGTGAGTATTTATGGGATTATCCTCCTCCTTCTTTGTCTGTGATCTGGTCTGCACTGTTGCCAATATCACAGGTCTCTTGGGATTCCCCAAGAAGACATATCTACACCCCAATATTAGAGGGTAGATTGGCTCATTTATCACTGCTGCTTTTATGATTCCTTCCACATATCGCGTTTTCACTTTTATTCGGGCGACGGGAAGTGTCATGGTAGCTACATCCTTGGTTGCAGTTTGAATCTCCACTGTTTCCGTGGTGTATTGATCGGCCTGCACCAGGTGAGAACTCACAACGGAATCGTAATCCAAACCGGTATCATATAAACATCTTATAGTGACACCATTACAGATGACATCTTCACACACTGGGGGGTGGTATGGTTCCTGTAATTCTTCAGGTTTGCCCTTCTTTTCCTTTTTCCCCGATGTCATAGCAGCAAAATGAGGAGGTTTCCTTCTACAATGGTCAGTGTCATGATTGTTCATCTTACAATTTTTACACCACCTTTTTCCTTGGTTGAAAGATTTTCTTTCATCATATTTCCTTTCATCGAATTGTGGGAATTTATTTTTATTTTCATACCGTGGCCTATCAAATTGGTGCTTACCTTTATTTTGATCCTTAGGATCAAATTTATTAAAGTTCTGTGGTGCCCTAAAGTTGTCCACCTGTTTCTTTTTATTACCTGTTACCTCTGCTTGAGCTGCTTGATACCTTTCAGCAACATTTAGCAACTCACCCAGCCTCTCTGCACCTTGTTCCATGAGAAACTTTCTCAGGTCTGGAGCCATGGACTCTCTTAGTTGCTCTATAAGGACCATTTCCTTAAGATCTTGGGTTTTCCCCAGAGAAGTCCATTTCTCCAAGTATGTCTCTATTCGTGCAGAGAACTGGTGATATGTTTCACCTGACAGTAGTTTAGCATTCCTAAATTTTTTCCTATAAAATTCTGCATTCTTTTCATACCTTAACAAAAGAGCCTGCTTTAGCATGTCATAATTTTCCTGATCACCTCTGCTCATTTTTGCAAAAACTTCGTAAGCTGCCCCACGAAGTCCCTGAGATAACTTTAAGCTCCACCTTTCTCTCTCTAACCCATACGTGGTAGCTAATAGTTCATACCTATTTAGGTAGCTCTCTATATCATCGTCTTTCTCAACAAAATGATCTAAATGAAAATTCATAGCTGAGGTTGAGGCTCCTTGAGTAACCGTAGCATCAGAGGCAAAGGGACTGGCACCATTTTCAGGAGCATGGCCTTGAAACTCAAACTCCCTTAGTCGTAACTCATGTTCCCTTTGTAATCTTTTATCTTCTGCTTCCCTTTCTGCAGCTAATTTCCTCTCTCTTCTGCAGCTAATCTTTTGTCTTCTCTTTCTGCCTCCAATTTCTTAGCCTCAGCCTCAATCTGCAACCTCTTAGTCTCAGCCTCAGCTTCAAACTGTAACTTCTTAATTTCCTTGTCAGCCTCTAACTTTCTTTCGGCTTCAAACCTTCTTTCTTCACGTTCAATAAATTTGTCACATTCCGTCGTGACATAGGCAACCATAACTTGCCCATCTAATCCTAACTCTTTTGCAGTCTGAACCGCAGCAGATCGAAATTTGGCCAGGTCCGCCATTGTCTATTATGTAAATTTATACAATGTCTAACCAACAATTCAATCTCTAATGGACAACACAGGCACCGTGAGCTCAACCTTATTTAATTCCACCCAAGGATACCTTTTAATTCTTATATTCCCTGAAGTGAATTACCCCCAATATTTTTAATAGGGAAAGATTCAAAATCCCGGACGAGCCCCCAATATATGTGGTGAAGTGGGATGTTATAAATATTTATAGGGGACTTAGTGTACTGACTGAGATCAGCTGTGAAGGTATATATATCTAATAAGAGTAGTGTATTATATATAACCTTACTTGCTACCACATATCTATATATCTCAGTCAGAATTATTCTGGAATAGTGTGATGACTACGTTATGTGTCTAGGGTATGTGTATGATGAAGTGTAAGTCACAACAACAGACAGATAAACAATTTAATTTAATCCACTACTCTTAACAACACTGTGACACTCACATACATATAACACTCTATGAGAATATCTTAAAGAAGTCACTCGTAACTTTTCAAATAACAATATGTATTCATTACTGGCATGAATGAATATGTGTCCTGATTCAACTACAAGGGAACCAGGAATCACAATCAATTTAAATTACAAGTTATGTACAGAATGTATTTAATATGAATATTGTAGTGACATATATTATTACAAATATTCTATGTGTGTCAGTTGTGTAGTAGTAAAATGAGGTAATACTGGTTTTGTTTTGTTCAAGCTCTGTTGGTATTTGTCATCATGACTTCAATAGTTTGTCTTTTGGGACTAGTATTGGAGATGTTCTCAGTTCCTGATATTAAGACAATTAAATTCCCCTCTGAATGTTATTTTTATAAAGTCATTTCAAGATGAGGGGACATAATGTTGAGCTCAGCTGGCCAAGTTAGCTTATCTGGCGTGATGGCGGCAGGAAAGGACTCCTCTGCTCGAATTCTCCTCTGGGCTCTGGAGACACCTCACTGATAGCTAAAAGGACCAAGGAGTATGCTGTCCGACACTGGATTCAGCAAAGCTCTGACCAGGTGCTGCTCAGTACCATCAAGACCACTGTCCCTGAAATCAAGAAGGATGTACCTTCTACTTCATAACTAACTTATACTCTCTCTTTTACACTGATCACAATACAGCACAAACATTGAGTTCAGAGCGTTAGGCCAACTATCAGCTTCATTCTGAAGTACTTTATACCAGCATTAACCTCCTTAATGGTTACTACGCCTCTGCAATTCCAGCATTATTTCTTTCTAGTCAATCATCTAGGTGTCAGTGTACTATTTGGCCATTCCATGCCGTTTTACTTCCCTCCGACACCCTCTGTTCAGGCTGGAGCATTATAGGCTTTATCTCTTGTTTGCCACTGAACTACACATATATATACAGGCATAAATTAACAATTTACATTCAATTTTCATTAAAAGATACTGAATGGTTCAAGCTTACCACAATTTCATGGAAATAAACACAGATACGTTGATTAGCAATGAATTCTGGCACAATTACTGGCACAAATTTCCATCTGCTTATGTTCCAGGCTTTTATTTTAGCAAAATTGTGAGCTGGCTTCAACGCACTGATGCTTTATCAAGCTTATTTAAACAAGTGGTTTCGAACTAACGCTCCCAAGTGATTATATCCAGCGAGTCTAGCCAATGAGGCCCCGTTTCGACAAGTGTTTGAAAAAATGTTACCTTTCCCCGTTTCCCCTAACAACGAAAGATAGTATTTATAGTCCGACCAATCGTGGTTAGGCTTTCATTTGTTGCGCTCCAATCAATTGGGAGTTTACATGGTAGGCTATTTATGTAACGTAAGGTTTTTTTTCAAACACGTTATATAAAAAAAAATTTTATGAGCAGAAATGATTCCATGCTGTCAGGCATCCTCACTATTTTATTTTGGGTATAATTTATTAATTCCTGGACTATTTGCGTAACGTTTTACATATTATTTGTCAGCAAGCCCTAAGGAACCCAAATATACCAATTTGAAAGAGCTACGTGGCTGCGTTCAAAATATGTATTTTCTACCTCCTGTTTCGAAGATGTGCTGTCTGGGTACTGTTATGTTTTCAACCGTAAACCCATCTAATGTTGTCTTTTCTAATAAGAGTTTTTTATGATTTATAAACCTAACTCTGGGAAAGGGTAGTGTATTTTATCACTGTCCGTCTGAAAAACAATTAGTGCATGTAGACTTACACGCGTGATGGCAGCATTTGTGTATCGCGCGACGCGTGTTGCATGCGTTCCCGATTTTATTCGCCCCTCTCTCTCTCTCTATATTTGAGTCCATCTGTTCGTTCGTTTTGGTAACGTAATATAATTAATGTTAGGATTAATTTAGGTCATTACGCAGGGCCTCTCAATGTTTTTCTTAGAAATGCAGCACAGGTTTCATTGAAGAAAGCGGGTAATAATACAGTAAGCTTTTACTATCAACGTGAAAGCGTTACAATTTGCAGACGAAGCATAAAACAAGGGGGATTTCGAGTACAGTCATTGTGACAGCACTGTTCTTTACCATTCTTCTTCCTTTATTTATTATATGTATTTATTAGGCTTTATATTTACTTGATAATTTATATATGTGGATTAGAATATTCCACGACAGTCATCCCCACCTCTCGATGCTGGACCTAGTATGGTGAAGTCTCTAACACTTCACTTCCTTACGTCGGTATCCGCTATGAGACTACCTTGACCTATCTCACGTCGCTAATTACGGTTCGTGAAGTTCCATTCCGAGGACATAATTTTTTTTTTTTAACTGCTGAAAGACCTTTCCTGCTACAGAAGTGCGTAAGAAAGTGTTGTTATTATTATTATTATTTCATTTTCCACCAAGAATGTATGGATGTAAGCGAGAATGTGTTTTTGTAATTTTTGTATTGACGATTGATGACACATTTACAAATACAGATTACTTGTAGACGTTTTGACCGCATAAGTGAGTGTCGGTATACAGAATTTAATTATTTATTGTTTTGTTTATATTATTTTATTTTATATTTATTATTATTATTTTTCTTCAGTCACTATCTTGTTTATTTAAAAATAAAAAACCTACTCATTTTTTATTATGATTGTATACTGTAAATGAATGCTGTTATGTTAACTTTATAATGTTGCATGCCTTTAATGCTTAAAGTAATATGTGGGAATAAAAGGATATAGTATGCAAGATTAATGAGAGTGAAAGGGCAGAATGTTAGACGGGACTGCGCTCCTAATTCTTAACCCTTCGAAAATAAAGTTCGTTCGTTCTCTTACCTTGTGGATTCCAGAACAAGGACTGACTTCAAATGCTACCAACTTACTTACTTACTTAGTCGTTCCACTTCTACAGTGAGGTGTAGAGGTAAAATGCTACCAACTTCTTTCCTTAATGTGAGTTCTATCCAACAGTGGCCTCTTTTCGTTACCTTTTGTTCCACTGATACTTGTCTGGTTTTTTGTGTGTGAGCGTTTAGCCTTGTTGTAGCGAGGCACGAAACTTTAAACCTAGACTTAAGTCCGTCGGTTATATCAGAAAGCAATGTGCCATTAAAAATAAGTGAACTGCGTTAACTGAAAGTGTAGTGTTGATTAGAACTAAGCCTTGTTAATAGACTACTAGGTTATATCTGATAGCTTGAAGTAACCTTTAACAGAGATAGTCTCTTTAACTAGTTCCTTATTGGTGAAATACAGTTATGAATATCTATTTTCTGGTTTGCGTAGTTTTTACTGTTCCTGGCTTTGAGCTCCGTATATAAAGACAATCGAAACTAGTGTGCTTAAAATTCCTACTTTGTTTTTGTATCATGATTTCCTGGTGCCTCTCAGTGCGAACAAGGTCAATCTATCACTTCTTATTCTCACTACTACAACCATATCTGCGCCCCCTGTAGGGTCTACGGCACCGCCTGGAGCGTTGATGACTTTATCTAGTCTGCTGAGATTCTCTTAATAGAAATATATGTCGATGGGTGCTGCAGTGCGCTAACTTTGTGCTACAACTATTTGCAGGCATAGTTCTTTGCCAAGTTCTGAGCAAGAGGTGTCTGGAAAACGTTGTGACAATAGGAAATATAATGAGGCTGAAAAAAGCTGAGGAAGATACCGAGGGAATATCTGGGTTGGTATGACAAGATGACGAGAGTAATCTTTCTGTTAGTCGTGGTTTATTTTGATAGGAAAAGGTCAAGGTAATGCTAAAGACTTCATTACACTATGTCCATCTTTTTTATGACGTGTGATGACCAGTTCCCTTCCTCGCTACATGTTGCTTTTCCTAACTCAAGAGCAGAGTTTGGTACCCACTTACAGCTGTGTAGTCTTGTGCGTGACGCTACTAGGTTACTTCTAACTGCTAAGCCAATCGAAACCCTACGTTATGATATAACCACGTCTTTTTTCCCTCATAAAGTTCGTGGCCTACCCCAGGCTTCTGTCATCGTCATATAGGTTCTCCTTCAAGAGGATTGATGAAGGACGCAATGTCGATGAAGTCTTCTCGTGGAGCCGACATTCTTTGAGGAACATGTTCTATTGAAGCGTCCGATTGACAGAGTGGTTAGAGCGCTGGTCACTCGCGGCAAAGGTGTCGGGTTCGATTCGTGGTATCGACACGTTTCAGTCTACCCAGCTGTAAATGGGTACCTGACTTTGCACATGGGTTAGGGAAGGACAGGCAGCGCGGAAGGGAACTTGTCACCCCACCACTCGATGCTGGACCTAGTATAGTAAAGTCTCTAACACTTCACTCTCGTATGGCAGTAATTGCTATGGGATGAACTTTTTATCCCTACATGGATTCATGTCAGTCTTTCCGATTTTCAGTTTGCTGAACAGGTTGTATTTGTTCACACGTGGATTTAAAGACAACGATTTTCCATGATTTTCAAACAAGGAATTATGGGCAGTTGTACAGGGGACGGAATTGAACTGCCATCGTCTTCATCAAGAACGCTCATTCATTTAGTGAAAATTGATACAGATCACAGCGATAATCTATAATAACGGAAGGTAAAAAGACATTTATGGAAGAAATTGATCTCCAGGGTACTTAAGCATGGCACAAATTGTGGCCCTTGTTTATGGAAGAGTAATAACATTTCTGTCTCAGTTTCCAGTCCAGACTTTCCCGCTGTGTTTATATGTTCCATTCTATTCTATGCTGAACCCCTTTTGGATTCTTTCTTATTCAAGGCTATGACGATCTGGACAGGAACCATGACATAGTATATCATTGTCTCTTGTCAGCAGACATAGACAGACCTTGAACGGATGGCACAAGACATGAGGCCTTGGCTTGTTTCTCTTGAGGACCTGTGCCCTGCGGGGAGATGAAAGGTATAGACTTCCCAGTCTCCTTTTTTAACACAAAAGCTCTGCATTTTTTGCCCGTGGGGTAGTACCTATTTGTCTAGCTCCTTTACATAAAAATGTATCTGGCACGCATTGTATAGTTCTACTCGTTCTGTCTCTTCATACTGTAGAAAACATCTTGAGAAATCTGTAAAACTATTTGTTACCAGCAGATTGGTCCGTTGAAAACGAGGGGGAAATTTGCAAATGAAATATCAATTGCGACACCGGTTAGGGTTATTTTTTTTTTTTAATTTAAAGTTTAAAACAAAAATTTATTTTGCGGAGAAAAAAAAAGCAGACAAATGAAACAAATGGATAAAGGTAGAACTTATTTGTCTTGTACAAACAGGCGTATTTAAAATGTTTGCCTCACTAAGTAAGATCTAGCTTGTTGCTCCACCTGTTTAATGTTTTTGCTTTGTTCAGTGTCTTCTTTCTTTTGTTTGTTACTCCCATGAGATCCGCTTACATGTCTATATCCACATTTTGGCGGCGCACGGAAATGAAAAGTACATAAAACACTTTAGAAACTAACATCGTTAATGTGTGAGTTATTATAACTCCATCGTGTTGTTAATTATTGGTTTGACTTTTTTAATTTTGCTTCTTCACTTCTGTTTCACATACTACCCTCTTCTGTTTTTATGTATGCAAGATATGAGAAGCTTTTAACTTGTTCAGTGGTATTTTTCTTTACTTCTATTTTATTTAAACATTCTGTTACCGTTGAGGTAATGTTAAGTTTATTTGTTTGTTTGTTTTGCACTTTCAAAGGTGGCGAAATGTGTGCGTTGTATTAACTATTAATTTTAGTTATTTTCTTTGTGGCGCGAGCTATTTGAGTCCGCGAACTGTTATATGGCAGGTAATTTTTTTTTTAATCAACAAAAACAACCCTGATTTTATTTTTTAATTATCGGGTAGTTTATTTAGTCCAGTTCCATTGCATGTAAAGTTCTCCCAAGATTTTATAGACCATATTATTCCTTATCGGCGTCAATTATTGCAGTAACAGAAAATATGATACTGGTCATTTCTTCGTAGAGGAGTGAAGTGTTAGAGACTTCACTATACTAGGTCCAGCATCAAGAGGTGGGGTGATCAGTTCCCGTCATTGCTACTTTTTCGTTCTCTAAAAAGAAAAATGTCAGGTACAGTACTCCTTTACAGCTGGGTAGACTGGTGCGTATAGATATGGGGAATGGAACACTGCACCTGTGTCGCGAGAGACAAGTCCTCTAACCACTCTGTCCATCGGACGCTCTCATTTATCTTACCAATTCGCAATTGTTTGCCAATGAATATTATAATACTTTATTACGACCAAGTGTAATATTAGCCTCGCGTTTTGAACGATGTACTACCGTGCATCCCAGTTGCTTCCACTTCTGGCGAGGAACATAAAACAGGACATATATTATCATGGACCCGCGTGATTCTCGGAGGTCTCAGAAGAGACACAGAAATAATATGACTACTGCACCATCAAGCATGTCGTACAAGGCTACTAACATGAGCATGACGCTGGCAATCTTATTATTTAAACACATTGCTACAAAAACCACCGCTATAAGAGCACGTGACTGTTGGGTGCAGCTTCCAGCAATGAGACATGTTACAGTGGTGGATCCATGCTCCGTAGGGAGCACACAGCAAAATGATGAAGACATTGTCATGGCGGGTTTTTTTTCTATTAATTTTCTTCATACAGAAAATCCATGTACTTTTACTCCTGCTCAAATTACGGTCGTTAATATTAACCCGTCTCTTAAGCCAAGAATCATTAATGAAGAAAGTCTGTTGTATATGGCTGACGTTAGCGAACACGATGACATATCTGGCCATTACCAGTTTTATCAGCTCCATCATACTCACTAACACAACAAGATGGCGTTTTCTCTTCCAGGTGAGAGCAGCTAAGGTGTGGAGCTAATTTTATGTTGTATATTGCCTCGTACAGCTCCAGGGTTCCTCTGAAAGGTAATAGGGTGAATTCCTGATCGGAAGGTCTTTAATATCTGAACATGCCCCTTAATATAACCGACGGATCCAGTGTCTAGGTTGAACGAGGCGTGCATTGCCAAAAGTAGGCAAAATTTAATTTAAAAATAAAATAAAATTTAAAAATCTGAACAGATAAGTAACAAATAGGCCTACTGTCCCTTCAGGCATGTCGTAAAAGGCAACTAATATCAAGTCGCGCATAAGGCTGACAGCCTCACCATGTGAAACAAACTGTTGCAGATACCAAGTGAATGCTTTCTTGCAGGCGTCCTGCACGGGGTTAGCTACAGTGGTGGCTCTATGATCCAGTAGGAGAGAAAAGTGAAGTGATGATGATGACAATGATGATGATAAAACAGTTACCTGTTGCCGTTGGTTACCGAGCAGCAGTATAACGCTTACAGCTTGTGAATTAGTGTCAGGATTTGTAATAATTCCAGGATAACAGTTCCTACACGTAAATATATAGTTACATTTTGATGTCCTAAACTCTGACAGACAAATACAGAAATAGGACTACTACACACTCAGGCATGTCGTACCAGGAGACTAATATAAGTTTGTGCACGGGTTTGGTAACCTCATTATGTAAAACACGTTGCCACAGAAACCATTGCTGTAAGAACACGTGATTGCTAGGTCTGGACTTCCGGCAAGGGCACAGGTGTAGTGGTGGCTCTATGGTCCGTAAGGTGTGCAAAAGAAACTGAATGAATGTCATAAAAAATGTACATTTAAAAAAAAAAAATAACATTTTGCCTGGTTTGGCGAGGCGCGCCCCGTTCAACCTTCACACAGGGACCGGGCGGACGACCTTAGAAGCAAATTTGAGTTTTGGAAGACAAAGGCCGTAGCATCTATATACGCAATGGAATTAATGTTTCTCTTCATACCTAAAACAACGTTTAATATTTTACATAATTTAAGTAGGTACACGTTACCTTGTATAGTTAAATGCTGTAATGAACAGTCCAATTTGGCATTTGTAAATTTGTTAACCCACTGATGCTAATATGACAATGCATACACTTGACTCTATCGCATATTCTAGATCAGGAAAAACCAGTCAATTTTCATCTACATATCAAAGGTGACCATTTGGTAGATCTGTAGATGACTGAAAGGGCGGGGGGAGGGGGGATATTTGTAACTTATGAAAATTTTTGTCTTTCCCTCTCCGGGCATCACTTAAAAGTACGGTGGCCCCAGGTTTAAAACTATGTTCAACGCATTCCTATTGAAAACTCGCAAGCTGGCTTGTTAAATATCACTTTATTTTTGGGGTCGGAGTGAATAAGAGGTATGGCGTCCACCTTTATTTCTAAAGGTACCAGGTTCGTTCCCAGTACAAGAGACATTTCCTCTTCTTCCTTCTTCCTCGTTCGCTCTGAAAAGGACGGTGGTTGCGTTGTGTCTGTTTACGCCGTAGCTGTGATATCTGCACCTTTCGGTCGACACATCCGACTTCAGCACGGCATTTTTTAGGGACCGGGTTTGCCTTTCCATTTCGATCCGTACTCGCTCAGCCAGACTGCACTGCTGCAGACTGTTTCCAGGACCACCAAGTAGAGGTGGAGTACAGTCTTGACCAGCTCTGGTTCGCTGGTCCTGATGCAAGCAGTCAAGCTATGGGTCGCTGACTGCGTTCACTATTGCTGCATCTTTGGGTCCCATACAAGAGACATAATTGATGGAATTTTTTTTTCGAAACCAGTTGTACCTAATGATGTAATTAAACCCCCCCTTTTCTACCCACCCGGATCTCCGGGATAGTGAGATCGGATGCCTAGCCTTCTCTGGTACGGGTGAAAAAATAGAAGGTCCCTATTCAAAATCACTCGGCAGTTGGAAATTATAAACAGTAGTTCATACGGCCGCTGCCACTAAACCCACCAAATAAACATTTATAGAATGTGTGATTCCTGTATAGACACACTGTGTGATCATCGCCGGCGCTTCGGAGTTCGTGTAATGTGCTGAGATCCTCCTTGTGTGATCATCTAAGGGAGGAGATCGGGGCACTGATGGAGTTGTCCGTGTGTGCAATGAACCTGATCCTTAAAACCAAAAGCAAACAAGTTTATTTGTGAACGACATAAAATAGAAAGCGACCTTTTTTGTGTGACGTGTAGTTCAACATTCGGTAAAATATTTAGTTTTAATTGTCAACCGTTCTGTCGCTGGGACAGCAAGAAGCAGATCGTACGGCAGAGATAAAAGTTATACATAGATTGCAACTATTTCCAAATTTTAGATACTCTAAAACCTGAAAACGGACATAAATTAGTCCAGGTTGACATTTAGAGAACTCTGTGTTTTTAAAGTAGATTCCCACAACTCATGGATTGTCTGTCGCTGTTCTGCATCGTTTAGACAAGTGGTTCCCAAACTATTTTTCTCTGGGCCGCACTTTTGGTATGAAAAAAAATTTGGTCGCCTGACACGGAATTTTTTATTGCTAAGAAATTACATTTTTAAAAATCAACTCGTAGCAGTGCTTTATTCATAACACAGAACACGAAATGGTCATGAGGCATCCAGGAAGTATAAAACAATACAGCTCCATAAAATCAAGATTCAATCAAATGAGTGTTTTGAAAATGTCTATAAATCCGTGACTGCCTTTGAATCTTCCTGCCACCGAATTTGTGTAGCGTGCCACGCCGTTTGGGAACCGCTGGTTTATACACACGGTATATTCCTATTTTATCGCTCAACAGCGCAAGCGCAGAAAATCTCCCATAACAGTGATATGTTATTTCAAACATTTCTTCGTGTTTATTAGGCAAATTTTGCAAGTCAATTTTAATTTTTTCTAAAGTGTTCAGCGCTGTAAAGTTGTGTAACTTCAAGAGGCCTGGTTACGAGCAGGCTTAAATATATCGTGTTATTTATATGATTTTATAGCAAGCATGATAGAGTAGTGTAAGGTACATGCAAATAACGTACAGGTATCCTATTGCCATCGCTTCCGTCAAGGGTGCTCACGTGTTCAGTGAAAATTCATAGATTCGGATCACATTATACGCGCTTCATTTATTGCTGGTTGGCATATTAAACTCTGGCAGTTAGCTGACGATGAATTCTATAAAATTATCAGCGGATTTCTGGAATCTCGCGTATCATGCAGCAATAACTGAGAGATGTGTTAATGTGTAGCCTACAAGCAACCAAGGATTAAACATAGCTCATGACAAACTTTTACAAACATGCGATAAAACACAGATGAATAGCACATAAAAAACCCAACAGCACCAAAGAATTAAAACAACAAAGAAGATTGGCAGTTAGCTGACGATGAATTCTATAAAATTATCAGCGGATTTCTGGAATCTCGCGTATCATGCAGCAATAACTGAGAGATGTTTTAATGTGTAGCCTACAAGTTTACAAAGCTCATGACCTGAATACAAGACATGCGATAAAACACCATCATCATCAGCTGCCATCGCCACAACGACGGTAGCTGTAATAGATCTCTAACGTCTTCTGATTCTTGTCTTGGTGGTGCACTCTGATAGACTGTTTTTTTTTGGTGTCCATCTCTTGATGTTACCATCCCACTTGTAGCGCTGTTTTCATATTGCACGGTTACCTTCAACTCTGCCTTCCATGATGGTCTTCGGTAAGGTGGTATGTCTTTTTATTTGGCCTAAATACTATAGCTGTCTAATTTTGATCTCCTTAACTCATTCTCTTTTTTTTATTCCTAGCTTTTCTATAACTTCTGTTTTGTTTCTTTTCTGTTCATGATATGCGCCCCATTCTTCTATACATCAACATCTAAAATACCTACATTATTTCTTCCAACTGCTTGTTCATTGTCCATGTTTCTACACCACAGACATAGAGTAATATAGAGTATATATATATATATATATATATATATATATATATATATATATATATATATATATATATATATATATATATATATATATATATATATATATATATATATATATATATATATATATATATACTCACTGTGTGAGTTAATTGTTTAGGTGTTTGTCTCGTGTTAATGAGCGTAGCTATGGTCAGTCGTATTCTAGGAACTATACAGGGCATATATATATATATATATATATATATATATATATATATATATATAGAGAGAGAGAGAGAGAGAGAGAGAGAGAGAGAAAGAGACAGCGAGAGACAGACAAAGAGAGACAGACAGACAGACGGAGATAGCTACATATACAAGAGAGACAGACAGACGGAGAGAGATACATATACAAGACAGAGATAGACAAAATAAGTGAGACAGAGTGAGATAAAAATAAAAGACTAGTTTATCTATAAAGATATTAGTTAAAATCTCGATGTTAGACTTGTGAAACTGATATCATTACGGAATTGATTGTGACGTACAGGCTTGATGTAAAAGGATTTTAATACTGGTATTCGGTTATCAACTATTCTAACAAGTTCATGACTAACAAGTTCTTGACCAACATGCAATGAACAGCAGAGAGAGAGCGAGCGACAGAGACTAAAAATACATGTGTATTCTTTCCAAAGACAGAATACTGTGCCTTGTGTGTCGCGAAACATTAACTGTCCAAAAGAATACAAAGTTTGGTGGCAGTTTCAAATAAAACAGTCCTGTTTGTGGCATTATTTGGGTCGATCTCTGCTTCACTCCGGCAGTAATCAGTTACATTTGTTGTACTGACTTTATTACGTACTTTTCAGTGGTTAGCACCTTTTTTCTTTCTCTGCTATGTAGCAGATATTTTGTATTTTCAAACATTCTTACACTTCTCTCAGCGATAAGTCGTCATGTCTGTTTGCTTACCTGCTCCTCCCTGCTGGGGAAGGAACTGATAAGATAATATTAGCCGACAACCATGTTGGTTAATTTCGGATGGGCCCGACATCAGGCTACGGAGTATCATCAAAATCTCCCAGCGTAGTTGTTTAATCGCTGATGAGGCCAGGGTGCGTTCTCTGTCAAGATGGTACGGAGATGGAATTTGTGTGCTCAAGCGATAGATAACGAGATTACTCGTCTGTGCAACCCATTCTGGACAGACATACATCACATCATCGTTTTCGGCACACCTTGGTACAAAGACATTACTTTATATTAAAGTAATAATAAGTTATTTGTAAACAAGGCCGAGAGAGGATCGGATGTTTTCATTCCATATATGGGAGATGTGACCTTTTGCATCACGCATATTATTTCAGGCGGAAATAATTTTGAAATTACCACATACAACACGCATGTTTGAAACGATTGGAGCTTTCTTAGCACCGTAACAAAACAAATGCGGGGGAGGAAGGGCCATATAACCTGACCTTTTTGCAGTTTTAAGATACTTGAAGATCGCTTGCCAAGACGAAACCAGACAGCCAGAAGTTAGAATTCAGATTTCCATTTTTCAGACCGGACTTTTAATTCTCATCGAGGGTAAAATCTGAGGTAGATGAGATGGTGGAATAGGAGAAAGAGACCCATAACTATGTGTCGGAAAACGCATTACTCAGGAGAGCGTTTTGTTTCTATTTTATTACCATAGTTGTTGGTGGTACCAGTTGAGGGTACTATCTCTGGAACAAGAAGGGAAAAGTGGCCTGAGCTTAAAGACGAGGGACCAATTTCGTAGACACTCCCTGACATTTCTGCGAACTTGCTGCGCCCTACAATCTTGACCAGAGACGCGAGAACTCCAGTGACCTATCTGCAGAAACCCCCAGCTGGAGAAGAAACTACAATTGGCAGCTAAGTTAAACCTATAAGCTGCCAAGTGACTTCTTACATAAAATAACCATTCCATCACAACAGTGATGATGTTTTTCCTGATCAATCATTATTAATTTCTTTTAAACTGTTAAAACTTAGATGATTATTAAATTTTTTATTTGTAATTATACAAATTTAACTTCGATTTAATCATTTTGAATGCATTTTTGTCTCAGTCAATTTACTAAATACACTCTAAACAGAGCTATACCATAATAAGAAGAATTCCACTGAGTAAATCAGGGTGGGGCTTGAACGAGCTGAAAGTAATAATTGCTTAATTCTTCATAAAAGGCGGCGGATCAGATATAAGTTAACAATTGCCCTGCCAATGCAGCATTGTTCTTGACTTCGGAAATATCTTATGAAAATACCTTGAGATAGAAGCGTCATTATCCTTCTATCTACAACTCTGCCAAGAGTAATCTTGTGCGAAGGTAGACACCTTTGAAGACCCATTTTAGATACTTTTGAGTTTTGGCCACTGTTGGACCACTACTGCAAAGCAGAGAAGGCAAATCCGTGACATTGTTCTCGCTAAATTTGATCCAAATGGAAAAAAAACATAAAGCATCAAGTTTAGTGTAAAACCTTAGTGGAGAAGAGCAGATTGTGCAGAAAGTGAACACTGAGAAAGAGACGGTTACTAAAGTTAGCTTTCACATTTCTACTGAAATTGCTGAGTCGGGGAATTTAGTATTAGAATTATGTCCAGAAAATAGGAGAATATTTGAGAGCATCAGTTTATCACGCATGACAATGCAGAAAAGAATAGCTAACATAGCTAAGTGACCATTTAAAGCAGATTGAGTGAATTCTGCTACTATTCTTTAGCTATGGATGAAAGTACCGATTTAAAAGACACCGCCCAACTTCTTATTTTTATAAGAGCTAGTGATAAGAATTTTCAAATTACTGAAGAACTTGGTATATGCTCAATGACAGGTCACACAACTGGAAACGAAGTCTATAGGGAAGTGTTAAAATGCGTGAAAGATAAGTTAGGACTGGATATACCAAACTTGGCGGCCGTTTGTACTGATGGTGCTCCAGCTACGTGCGGAACAAATGTTGGAGCAGTTACTCTTCTTGAACAATTTATTGTTCTACCAATAATCAAGCACCACTGCATTATACATCAGCAGGTTTTATGTAGCAAAGTCTTACAATCTGAGCTTGTAATATCAGTGGTTGTTTTCACTGTGAACTTCATCCTTTCTAGAGGACTCAAACATAGAATATTTCTAAACTTTCTTGAACAGGTAGACGCCGAGTACAGCGACTTACTGTATCATACAGAAAAGGGTTGGTTGAGTAGAGGAAGAGTCCTCCGTCGTTTCTTGCGGAGGAGGAGGAGATGGCAACATTCCTTCAAAGTGAATCAAAAATATTTCTGGAACTTGAAAATGAAACCCGAAATCAAGATATATGTTTTTCCTGAGTGATATATGACTGCACACTTGAATGATCTCAACATTCAACTTCAGGGAAACAAATTAACTTATATTTCGAATGTGTGTCTCAGTCAAGGCTTTCAAAATGAAATTGATCCTTTTCAGAAGTCAGCTGTCCAAAGGAGAAATGTATCATTTTCCCACATGTGCACAACATATCCCTTACCAGAGACGCACTGAAAAGTATGCCAAGAAAGTTGATTTTTTGACTGAAGAGTTTACCAGAAAACTTTCTTGATCTAAAGCTGAAGATTTCAAGTTGAAGCTTGTTGAGGATTCCTTTTCTATGGATCCTGATGAAGTGCAGATAGATTGAAGATAGAGTTAATTAACTAAAAAGTTCGGCTGGTTATCGAAAAAAGCACAGAGAAAGCAGCCTGTGTAATTTCTATAAAAAGTCTGGACAGTGGAAAATACACAATTTTGATTGAAGTTGCCCCGAAACCCTTCAGCATGTTTGGAAGCACATGTGTGAACATATGTGAACAAACATTTTAACTCATGTACATGAACAAAAACAAGCAGCGTTCCAAACTCACGTGACGACCATTTGGAAGACATGAAAATATCCACTTCAACTATGACCCCACAATTTGACAAACTTGTTGCTGAAAAGAGGTGTAACATCTCTCACTAAGTCTTCTTCTTCTTCTTCCATCCTTAGCCAAAGACCGACCAAGCAGTCTGTGGCCATTACGCCTAGCGGCGTCTTAGGGCAACAAGAAATTAACCATTGTTCCGTTACGCCTAAAGGCGTTTATTGGTACAACAGTATATTAATTGTTGTTTCCGTAATCAGTATGACTGGCAAGCGGGTGATCACTCCGCTGTGCCCTCTCACTAAGTATATGGACATTATGACAAAATTCATATGTCTCCTAATTCCACATATACAATAAATTTACCTATGGTAAAGAAAAAAAATGGTCTATTTTATTATTCAATTAATTAACCGCCTCTTAATAAAATACCACGCCAAACTTAAACCTGTGGCCCGCGGCGGGTTTTTCTCAGCTATATGGCACTCGCCAATAAACGAGTTACATACCGGATACCGAAGCTCAAAGAACAGTATTCCGATTCTAAATACTAAATAATAAACATAAATATGTATTTCGCTGGGAGGCACACGAAGTATAGAAGAAAAACGTGGACAACAGACAAGTAATAGAGGTGGTCATCATCATCATTATGTTCCGCTGCGCTCCTTATGGGACAAGGAATTACTTCTGCAAATGGTTCCCTTGCACGAAGCCTGCACCAACCAGTCGCATGCTCTTGCATCGGTGGTTTGTGGTCATCTGTTTTACAAGATGGATTTGCCGGCCCTATGCACTGCATCATATTAGTCGTCTTGTACGACATGCTTCAGGGCAGTGGCTAACTAAGGGGGGGGGGGGGGTGTGAGGGGGGCAGTCCGCCCCGGGTGACAGCCAGGAAGGGGGTGCCATCGGACACTATTAATATAGTACTTACTGTTAAAATGTTACTTACTAGTGTGTTTTTTTATTGGGGTAAGGGTGTCATAAGTTACATCCACCCCGTGTGCCAAGTACTTTAGGGACGCCTCTGCTTGAGGGTACAATAGTCCTATTCTTTCTTTGTCTCTTGAGGCAACCCCGGGAACTCCTCGGACCAAGCACACGTGATAGGTTCTATAAATTACCCCACTCAACTACAGTCTAACCCAAGCCTGGTCTAACAAGGTAGTGTTAACTACCTATAACTCGGGCTCAGAATCACAGCCACACAGTACAATTTTAAAAGTGTTACAAACGCACAATCACACTGTAACTTAGCCACTCAGGAAGTAATCTAACCACAACTAAAACATTCGTAAAACCACAAAGTCCAACAGTCAAATAGTCAGGACAAGACAAATTCACAGTCAAATAGTCAACCAATCACGCAGTCACACGGCCAAGCGTAAAAAAAAAATAGAAAAAAAGAACAAACGGACATGAGCACATAGTGTCGTACATAAACATAAGTGCGTAGGCATACAACCACATTGTAAATCACCTTACAACCACACAATCACTTAGTCAATCACACAGTCACTTCCCTATCTAACCGCCTAGCCGTTTGGACACAACCACACTGTTGCAGTCATATTGCCAAACACTCGTACAACCACTTAGCGACACACTTATATCCATCATTTATCGTTACACAGCGATACTGCCAGTCAACCACAAACACACTTCCAAATAGTGGCACAAAATATAACTGCACAGTCGTAATTATAGCAACACAGGGACGTACTTAAAGTATGCGGCACCCAAGTTGGATCTAACCTTTGACACCCACCCACCTCTCGTTTAAATGAAAAACAGTGGGCCGTGTTCTTCGATGCAATTTTCAATACCATAATACCCGCCGTAAGTTCGTCGGTCGGTCAGTCACATATAAGGGAAACAATACAATTATTGTCTAACTTTCAACCACAGTTGCACCCCCTTAGCTGGGGTTGAAAGTTAATGTACTCTCTCGAAAATAGAAAAGTGCGCAAATGAAGGTGTGCATGAACAGTTTGATTATGGAAAGAAGCCAACAACATGATTAATAAACAGTACATGAACTGGAGACCAGAAGGTGCGGCAGATTAAATCAACAGACAATCAAGATACTCTTCTGTCCAGTTTCATTCGGGAAACGGATTTAACTCATCATTTTCGTAAAAATAACCTTAAAATGTAAGTTTTTGATTGTTGTTCTGATACCTTAAACTACATTAAAGTGTATTTTTTCTAAGGCACCTATTTTGAGATTGCCTAATCCTCATATTAGTCGACAACTTACACCTACGGAAACCATGTATCCCATTCTTGAGAATGAATTGCTTGCAATCATCTGTAGCGTAACCAAACTTCAACGATATTTAATAGGTGCCTATTTCACGATCGAGACTGATCAGTGGGCCCAGGCGTCGACTCCAATATTAAAAGGAAGTTGAGGATTAGGCTAGGCAAAATTTTAATTTAAAGTATTGCAGACTTATTATTATGGATCAAAATTATAAGATGGCTGCAATTAAAAACCTGTCAATTACGACGGGTTATTGCTATTTTAATTATAATAAGTCGCCCACTTCGGTAAAGTTTGGATTAAGGTTAGAGTTTAGTTTAGGATTCCTAAACGTAATGCTAACACTCACTCCTTATTATGCGTCTATAAATTCTTCTTTTTTTTTTTTTTTCTTTAAGCCTTATCCAAAAACACGCCCCACTGTTCTTCATTTCAATTTCCCCCCCCCTCCCCCCCAGCCTTTAAATAAACACATTAGCAAGAATATTTTTTACAGTAAGTATTGTTCTAATAGTGTCCGATGACTCCCATTTTCTGGCTGTCACCCGGGGCGGACCTTCTCCCTCGCATCCCTTTTAGTACGCCACTGCAGCCATACAAAACACATTGACAATGTTACACACTCCAGCGATCTCGGTTACACACCGAGACAATTACACAGTCATCGTATTTAACAATAAAGCCCAACTGTGGCTGAGTAACTCTTCAATAATAAATAACAGGAGTGGCGGGACGCAGTGGTGTGAAAATTACTGGTGCCAGGTCACCACATAGCTTAGAAAATCAAATCTGGTGTTCATAATATTAAAACACACTTTAGTTTGCGTGTTATCATTAATCTGTCTCCAAAATTTCTCGACAGACTCGTACATTTAAAAAGAACACACACACACACACACACACACACACACACACACACACACACACACACACACACACACACACGCACACACACACACACACACACACACACACACACACACTACTGGCCTGCGGTTCCCGTTGCAATGAGTTCAAATAAAAACATACACCAATATATTGTGCAATTATTATGATTTTTTTTAAAAGGTAGTTAGTTCTATAGACTATAGCAGACACTGCCGTAGCGGAGTTAAATGTTGGAGACGTCACCGTAATAAGTTCAGCTTTATGAGGCGAGAATCATCAGTTCCCTTGCACGCTGCCTTTTTCTTTCCTAACTCAAGATCTAAGCCAGGTACCCATTTACAGCTGGGTAGACTGGAGCGTGACGCTTCCACGTTTTGCAAAGATAAAAATGTAAAAAATTCAATTACAGGAGAGGAATAAGAACCACTGAGCTGAAAGTATGTGGAATGCATTAATATGAGCACGTGAAAAATTGAGGCCACCATTGTGCTTGCTCACAACTTGTGAGAGGTTTTATTATTTTGACAGATATTTCATTAATTGTTGTGGTCGGAATGCATTGTCTCAAAGGTTTTCTCAAGTGCGTCATCAACAATACTTTATTTAACATATAGCAGTTGCGTAAGGAAAAAGGAAACTGGTATTGCAATTATCAATTTATAATTTAAATTTTTTTTCAAATACGTAAATTACAGATATATTACACAACATATAATATATAACAGCATTACAGAATTGTATAATATAATGTATTAAATTTACCTCACAAATTATATTAATGAAACATAATACAATTATATTAAGCTGTATATATTAATGTTCATTGGAATATAACTATAATAACCTTTGAAACTGTACATATTGTAAACTGCCGTGCATTAAAAAAAAAATTAATAATATAACTTTACAGATATAATCACAAAAATGAATATTACATTTAGCTTTTCGTTCACAAATTTGTAAATTTAGCAAATAGCCTTTGAAATAACAATTATAAAAATATATAAATGTAATAAATAATTTATTAACACTTGACATGCTGTCGCAAAATTGGTTTCAAGTCATTGCAAACGGGATCAGTTAGATTTATAAACCCGTCTACGATCGAACGACCGCTTTCAAAATGGCGGCGTATCAGCGAAATGTGTATCGGACAGAGGAAATCGCCAACGATAAATAAAAACAGAAGGGAATCCGTATGAAAAGGATTTTACATTTCAGTACAGGGAAGGATGGTGTATAACTGCATATACGATGGAACGGTAGGAAGTTCTCATTTACGGAGATATATGCGTATTTCGGCTGCCCACAGTTACGCTAAAAGCATGTAAACCCACTTCTGTTCTAAATATTAAAATCAACAAATAACAGTTTGGGAAATTATATGGATAGGAAGATAGAGTTTTATCAGCTGTATAAAACTAGATAAGATGGAACTATATGGATATTATATATGCCGAGAATGATAAAGGCAAAATTTCAGTCGACGCACAGTTTGGCCGAAATCACTGTTCGGGAAGGATTTTTCAGGCTTAGGTTTAAGCTGTGACGTCGGTACTCTCCGATACGTCCGCGCTATACGTATTTAAAGCGTATCGGTAAACTGAGCTACAGACAACGAAAGAGGGTTCAGACAGACTGGAGGCAGAGTTTCGCCACGACCCATGAATTGTGAGCGGATCGCCAGAAACATTTTTAAGTCCAGTATCTGAAGTCTGAGGGTAAGCGAAATTATGATAACTACCGTGTATAATATTTGTTATTTCAGGTTCATACAGAATTCACAAAATATGCCTGTATAATATTCATTGATATAACGTATTATTATTTTAATATGTGCATGAGTGTTGCTTGTACAAAAAGTAATCACAAATAGCCCCACGGCCTAATGAAGTTATATTTATCATATTGCTTTATCGCTTACGAAGATAAAGGCAGTCCCATGGCAGAGATTGTCATAGGGAAATGAAGTGTTAGAAACTTCATCATGGAAGATCCCAGTTTACGAGGTTAAGGTGACTAGTCCCCTTCCTCGCTGCCTTTGCCTTCCCTAGTTCGAGCGCACAACTTCGTACCCATTTACAGCTAGTAAACTGGAGTGTTCTACAGCCAGTTTCAGTAGAAAGCAACCTGATCACGTGGTCACTCACTTTCTTTATTTATGTATTACTTTTGTGTAGATGCTAAGGATAGCATCAGTATTTGAATTCGTACTTGATATGATTTGGAAGGATCAAGTTATAGAATATGAAGGGATGTATAGGAGCGGAATAAACCAGATGATGTTTATTACTGATATGTTAATATTAATTCTATATCATTGAACTGATGTTACTTGCTATGACTGTATAACTTTGACACCTGATGACTGACTTGTCTGACTTATGTGCTAGTCAGTTACACTTAATTGAAATGTTAATATTAATGCTATATCACTGAAATGATGTCCTTACTTACTATGATTGTATAACGGTGACATCTGATGACTGACTGGTCTGACATCTGTGCTAGTCAACTACAAGTCTAGCCAGACACTAGCCAAGGCTGATATGTTGCAGGTTCCATGAAATAACTCAAACCAGACTGTCCAGTATCAGAAGCCGGTGTAGTTCATCCGAGGCAATCCCACCAAAGTGCAGGACCCCAAAGAGTGAACTTCAACTGGTCATTGGCATCCCTACTGTTGGGCCTACCAAGTCTGATATCAGCAAAGGACAGTTTCAGCAGTATCAAGTTGGAAAGATAAGTGTCCTGTTTGACACTGACCACCTATACATGTGAAACAGCCAATAGTTGAAAACAATAAGTAACCATACAGAAACTCAGTCAACTGATGACAGTTATCCTTAAATTCAAAGGACTAATAACAGTGATTTCAGTAACTTTATTATTTAAGATCTTGAAGTATAAACAGACCATAATAGTAATTGTGTGAATACTTTTATATATATATGTATATGCTCTTTTCCAACTAGTAGAAATAGAATATTAGTGTAATTATTAAACTATTTTAACTGTACCTGAGGATTTATTCACTTCTTCCATTTGTGGTTTCAGTGAATGTTCATTTTACTTATCCCCTAGAATATAAGTAATCATAAGATAGTCATAGGGAGGAGACACCTTAAATCCTGGTACTACTTCTTACCAACTGGGCCAGGGTTTTTACAGTCTGACTATTTTTATGATAACAATACACCAGTGCTTATTTCTAAGACTGGGGTATTACTTGTAAGGTCAGAACTCTTTACTGGCATACTCTTACATATAAATAATTTTAAATAACCTCCCGCTACACATGCCCTCGCATACTTTTCTTTAGATCTGACATAACTAATATGACTTCAATTTAAAATATTATATTTCACATTATGTTAATGACTTTTAAACTTCCAATTTTAAAATAAAGCTTAAGTAATTATAAGTCTTAATAATTATTCTATTAACACTTAACTCTGCAAGTAATCAAACCGTGACATACCTGGTCAGTTAGCCACGTGATTGACTGTATCTCTATTTACGTTTATTCATAATATTTGGTGATCACTTATCTTTACACGTTATATAGATAACGTAATGATAATCATAACAATAAATTGTAAGTTGATGTATCTGTGTTGAACAAAATATTAACACATTTCAAATAAATATAAAATGTAATAGTTATTTTAATAACGGACTACGTGTGTGTGTGAGTGTGTGTATATATATATATATGTGTGTGTGTGTGTGTGTGTATATATAATTATATATATATACATACCATATATATTATATATATATATATAATATATATATATATATATATATATATATATATATATATATATATATATATATATACAGATCATTAATATGTTGTAATGCAGATATTGTATTAATTAATAATATTGTAATGTATAATTATTACAAATAATACTTATACTTGTATTTAGTACTGCTTCTTCTCATCTCGCTGCCCCAACGCCAATCCGAGAGAAACATTCCCGGTGTACACTTTCAGCTCAGTCAAAAACACTTCTTAATACTTGATCCCACTACATCAATACCCTTCCAATCATATAGTCAGGACGAGAAACTTAGTATTTCGCAGGACACGGGGAGATAAGCTAACAGGGTGAGCGTTACCTGTCGTTTCAAAATCGAACATAAGTACAAGTCATTGTGTCATAAGTACTCACAGGAATTTTTTTTTTTAATCTGACATGTTATGTTGCAAAATTTGGCACAATAATCTTTTATCGTACACAAAAGTCTGAAGCGTTCATAAATTGGTGCTAGCTCAGAAGAAAAGCAGAAACAAATGGTATAGCAGTAAAGAATTTGGAACTGATGGCAAACGCCAGACGGTGTCAGTGGAAGAAGAGGTAAGAATGTATCGCTGGATAAGACGCACATTAAGGAAACCTGTTGATAGCCTTACATGACCACAGG
Organism: Oreohelix idahoensis; assembly: GCA_024509875.1. Classification (NCBI taxonomy): domain Eukaryota; kingdom Metazoa; phylum Mollusca; class Gastropoda; order Stylommatophora; family Oreohelicidae; genus Oreohelix; species Oreohelix idahoensis. Next base: position 63,511 of record JAMPIV010022933.1, read on the forward strand.
TCTTCAACAAATATAAAGTTTTCCTGTCCTGTGTTATCCGTTAAACGTCTGTCCAGTCTTCTTTATGTCCTTCATGCCAATGTCTACTTCCCTTCTCAATATGTGTTGTGTTTTTAGATGCAATCTTTTTTTTTTCCTATAAGGAGAGGATTTTCTGGTTGGTGAAAGTAAGAAGTCCCTGGTTATAGAAAGAACTTTCTAATTGACGGAAGTAAGAAGTCTCTGGCCAGTAGAAGAAAGAATTTCCCGACTGACAGAAATAGGAATTCTCTGCCCAGTAGCAGAGGGAATTTCCCGACTGACAGAAGTAGGAAGTCCTTGGCCAGTAGTAGAAAGAATTTCATGGCTGTCAGAAACAAGAAGTCCCTGGCCAGTAAAAGAAAGAACTTCCCCACTGTCAGAAGAAGGAAGTCCCTGCCCAGTAGTAGAAGGAATTTTCAGACTGACAGAAGTAATAAGTCCCTGGCCAATAGAAGAAAGAGTTCCCGACTGGTAGATGTAGACATTCTCTGGCCAGCAGAAGGAAATTCCCCTACTGGTGGAATTAAGAAGCCCGTGGCCAATAGAAGAAAGATTTTCCTGACTGGTACAAGTAAGACGTCTCTGGCCATTAGAAGAACACATTTTCCGACTGATAGATGTAAGAAATATTGACTGATAGAAGTAACAATTTCCCGACTGGCAGAGGTAAAAAGCGTGATGCTGGTAGACTTTTTATAAGGGACGTAATGAGCACGTTTGTCGACAACCAATAACCAGTCCACAGAAATGTATGCGGATGTACAACGTGGTACTGTGGCTTGTGCACTCAAGTGACACCAGGGGGTCAACTAACTGCATTAGGAACAAATCCTTTCGAGGTAAAAGTAGTCCTGCAGCAGATACTGCCGTCGGGAAGTTAAAGACTTCACCATAGTACGTTCCAGTGGCGTACTAAGGGGGGTGCGACGGGGCGGTCCGCCCCGGGTGACAGCCAGAAAGGGGTGTCATCGTACACTCTGAATATAGTACTTACTGTTAAAATGTTACTTACGAGTTTGTTTCTTTACTGGGGAAGGGGGTGTCACTGGTAACATCCTCCCCGGGTGCCAAGTACTTTAGGGACGCCTCTGATAGGTTCAGCTTTTATGAGGTGGAGATGACAATTTCCCTCCTTCGTTGCTTTTATCCTCCCTAACTTAAGAGTTGAGTCAGGTATCCATTTATAGCAGGGTAGACTAAAACGTGCCGATACCAGGTTTCGAACTCGGAACTCGGTATTTTTTACGCAAGAGTCATGCGCTCTAACCACTCTGCCAAGCGGACTACTTCTTCTTCTTCTTCCATCCTTAGCCACCAACCGACAAAGCAGTCAGTGGCCAGTACGCCTAGTGGCGTCTTAGGGCAACAGCAAATTGATTTCTTTGCCGCTGTAGCCCATCATGCCTTGTGGCATCTTTAGGGCAGCGACAAATCAATCAATTTGCCATTGTTTCCGTAATCAAATTGACTAGCAAACAGGTGATCAGCCCGTTGTGAAGCGGACTACAATGCCACAATAATATTTTTAAAAAACATAAAATGAAGTTGGGTAAAGCGCTCTGAATAAAGACGTAGCCAGTATTAACAGTCAGCACGCTATAACAATCCACTACACAGACTTTTATCAACAAAATATAAAAGCTAAGACATCTTTCTGGCCCCCTGCGAGTTCATAATAAAGCGTGGATCAATATAAACAAAAACTTTTTTCCGCGTCTGGCACTTGTTAGGTCATTCACTTCGCTTATCAAGGGACCTGAAGCCACATCAGCTAATCACTGCAAACACGGTTAAGACACGCTTTTAGTGATATTGTTGTTTTAGTATGCTGGGCGGCCATATGTGTCCATGTGTTCTAAAATATTATAATACTTGCAAACCCGTCAAACTTGACGGGTTTTTAATTATAGTGTGCTGTTTCCGTTCCCAGATGAGCAGATAGAAGTACATTCTTAGAGTGTTTTGGGTTTCTTTCCATTATACGGTGTAATCAAACTGTTCATGAACACCGTCATTTGAACGCTTTTCTTTGTTGATTGTAACTATTTTCGGAAGAGTATATATAATGGAAACAATACAATTTTTCAACACGGGTCCATTCCTCAGCCGTGACCAACTTACACACGGCGAGAATTATGTTATTTCAGATTCAATTTAAAAGTTCTTTGATGACAACATTTCGTGTGAAAGTGCGTGGATTGTTTTCAAAGAGTGTTCCCTGATAATAAGTGGATTTAACAAAAAATTTCAAGTTTTCATGATTTGTACATCGGGTGAGGGTTCATGCACACCAATATTTACGCACTTTTTCTTTGTCGGGCGCTACTAATTTCGTGAAATAATATAAAAAAAAATAAACAATAAAACCAAAGTATTTATTTTATGTAACACCCACGCCGCGCAAGTTGCACACCGTGCATTGCGCACTTTTTTTTCTGGCGCGAGTTACTATTTTGAGTGAGACCGACCGACGTAACATACATCGGTAATTATGTTAGTTGGGATGGAATGGGATGGGATGTACCAGCTGGTGTCAGTAGCTATCTGTATATTATTTTTTAAAGTATATTTTGGACTTACTCCATACTAAATACGTGCCAGCAGGCCCCGGTAACTCTCTTCAGGTCTCAGCATAATACATTTTTATTATGCCATTGTACCAGCAGGTCTCAGTGCACCATATCTCCCATCAGAGTTCAGTGTATGTCAAATCCCAGCATGCCTCGGTTTATGCTAGTGTCCCAGCGTACCAGCATATTATGTCAGTGCGTTTTATGATGCCTAACTACGTCCTAATGTCACAGAAGACCCCAATAGGTCCTAATGTGTCCAAACAGGTCTAAGCACAGCCCAATGTGTTCCAACAGGCCTAAGTAGCCTACATCCTAGTGCCCCTGAAGGTTTCAGAATATCCCAGTGTGTTCCAACAGGCATAAGTAGGTTCCTAGTGCCTTAGAAGGTCTCAGAACATCCCAATATTTCCCACATGCCTAAAACATTTGAGTGCCCCAGAAGGTCTCAAAACATCCCAGTGTTTCCTACATGCCCAAAAACATTTGAGTGCCCCAGGTCTCAAAACATCCCAGTGTTTCCCACATGCCTAAACACATCTGAGTGCCCCAGAAGGTCTCAAAACATCCCAGTGTTTCCCACATGCCTAAAAACATTTGAGTGCCCCAGAAGGTCTCAAAACATCTCAGTGTTTCCCACATGCCTAAAAACATTTGAGTGCCCCAGAAGGTCTCAAAACATCACAATATTTCCCACATGCCTATACACATCTGAGTGCCCCAGAAGGTCTCAGTACCGCCCACGTGTTTCCCAGTAGGCTTCAGTACATCCTAGTGTGCACATCGCAGTGTATCCAAGCAAGCATATGAACATCGCAGTGCGTCCCTACAGGTCTCAGTAGGCCTACATATTAGACTCCAGGGAGGCTTCACTATATGGCCTACATGAATTATATAACTGCCAAACACCAGTTAGCAACCAAAACTGGTTGTCGAAGAGACAGTACCGTACGTCACAATTACTTCCTATTTACACAAACACACTTTTTTGCCCTCACCATGTCAACGCCCACACCATCCCATAAATATGTGACCTCATAAGTGATCAAAGCAGGGGCGTAGGGCCTACTTAAAGTATTTGGGACCAGGGGCGGATCATACCTTTTTTGTACACCCCAAAAACGAAATACACTTGCAAGTATACTTTTAACATTAAGTAAGCCTACTGGTATAGGCTAATACTGTCCCACGGCACCACCCTCTTGGCTGTCGCCGGGAGCGTCCCGCCCCCCCCCCCCCGGTACCCCTGTAGTATGCCACCAGATCGAGGATTTGCAGACAGGAAGGCCTAACGTTTCCAAAAGATTTGTGTACGGCGGTGGTCATCTAGAATATTCCTTGGTGGAAAATCAACATTAACACTTTGAAAGACGGAAACGTTTTTTTTTTATGTAAAACTATTGCCTCGTTTTGGGGAGGCGCGTCCCGTTCATCCTAGTCGGTTATAGTAGGGTGCTTCTTATAACTTCCATCATCTATTTTCGGAATCAGAAGTACCAATAGAACACTCCTTTCTAACGTGACCCTTGAACACACGCCCTCTGTGCGAAAATGTGACATCAAAACTTACCGCACACATCGAGTCCTCAAATCGTATCCAAAACTCGTCCCGCGGACCAGGCTAAACACAAGAATACACTAGAAGCAAAAAGCAATCCATGAATGATGTCTCACCAACGGTACAACTAGCTTGTTTGCTAATGGTCCCATCGCACTACTTAAGTTTTCGTCTTTCCCCCCATCGTCTGCCGCATATCGCTTGCAGTCTTGACAGGTTGGTTTTGTTCGGTTGGTCGGTTGGTTGGTTGGCGCAAGCGGGCGCTTACCGGTAACTTTTGAAGAGAACAGAGGCAGAATCCGTCACGAATCCACTCCTGTATTTTACCCGCTCTCACACCGCGATCTGGCTGGGTAAACTAGCGGGCTCTTCGCTTACCGCGTACCTTACACCCTATGTGGGGCAGGAAGGGGGATCTTTCCAGCTACCCCAGCCCTTGTTGGTGCAAGACTGGGGCTACGGTTTCTGGGTAAATATACAGTGGGGGAAAAAATGCAGACCGTTAATGTTTCTAGATGTGTGAAGAAAGACATAATATCATAGCGAATACTTTCATGAAGCTGAACATGCTTAGAAAGTATTTTCAACTTTTGGCCTTTCGGAATGAATATGAATATTTTTAAATTGATGTGGGAAAAATAAGAAGTCACTTAAGGTACGGCTAGAAAGAAGATGCACATGCGCCATAGTACAATCACACTTACACACAGCTTATTGTTTGTTCAGTAAAACTGACAGTGCATTACAGGTTATTTGATCATCACAGAAATAAAAAGAAGGTGTTTGTTAGCTTTGCAGAAATGAACCCAAGGAAGGCTGCTAAGGACGCGATTTCGCCAAAGTACCTTCCTCAGCCTAACTTAAAGTCCTGCGCCCATGTACGATTGATCATATATTACAGCATAACTATGATGACTTCATAATTAAACACATAGTAATGCCCGTTGGGTCATTTTATAAGCGAATGAACGGGTTTCAAGTGTATAAAGCATTCCTCTTCCTCCCCCCCCCCCCCCCCAACCCTTAAAAAAAAAAAATCGCGTTCTCCATAGTACGCGTCACTGCCTCTTGGTTTGAATATTCTCACAATGTATTTTATACATCAAACCTTCCCCTCCTTCTATGTGTATATGTTCAGGATCATATACCGTCCTTTAACTGTAATACGGAAAACAGTAGCGTGATTGGGGGAAGGGGAGGACAGAGTGGTAACATTTGCCCCGGGGAACTCACGTCTTGTGGGGGGTCAAATAAGCCGTTAGAAACGAACGAAAATCAATTAACTATTTTGAAGAAAGAAAAAAATTCCATTCACCTTTACACAAAATAGGTAAACATTTCATTAAGTTTGTGGATTAAATAAAATCTCCCGCCATCTGTTTGCATCACAGAAGTGCGATATGAAATCATAGGCTTGAGGAGTTTAATCACAGGAAGTCAGCGGCCTTTAAAAAAATTAGCAAAATTAAACGATTACTGTCCTGGCTATAGCAGGCTCACCTGTAGAAGTATGTTATACAAGGCAAAAGGGGTTGAAATGAAAAATAGTGGGACGTAGTTTTAATGTCATCCTAGCAAGTCGCCAACGTCGTTGGGGCTAGGATTAAACTTGAGGTTTTGGAATTCCTAAATCTAATCCTAATCCTTGTAGCGTAAGGTTTTTAAGTATGTATAGTCAGTAGTAGTGCTGAAGAAACAGAAGTGGAATTCTGTATGAAAAGAGTGAAGTCCCAGTATTGGAGAAGAACACTGGTATCACAGGATAGTCACGGCAGTGAAGGTATCTGCTTCAGAAAGTATACAGAGTAAAGTCAGACCCTACGGTGCCACCTTACTATGTAACTACCTACGATAAATAAACAATTCAATAAAACTCAAACTTCAACAATATAAACTTAATAAGCCAGTGTTACAATTATGAATCATTTATTATTTACATCTATCTTTTATTTTCTTGTTCTAGTATGAAGGGTGAATTGATGAATGTGAATGAATAAAATTTGATTACACAACTTGAATGAATGTTTAGTAAATTAAGTATTAACTTTGTTAAAATCTTTTCAGCAGTCCTGAATATAACTAAAAAAGTTTCTCCAAAGTTCCTTTCTCACTATTCCTTCTTGTCTGGTCTAGTAACATGACAGCTCATGACAGCTCATGATAGCTCACATATGCTGCAGGAATTTGGTCACAGTTTATACTCAACTTAGAGTTAATGTCTGTCCTCTTTTGAATGACACACCCCTGTATGTTGAAGATCTTTGCACTAACCCACCCAATACTGAGGGGGACTAAAGCTGATATTCAAATGACAATTTATAGGCTCCTGTGAGGTTCCAGGTAGGTATTATTGATCTGGACTCAGATCTCCGGCATATGATGACACATATGAACCTGCGGACAATGATAGTCATGTGGCTAGTCCTTGTTTATGGAACCTAAAAGTCTAAGTGTGTATGAGATGAGTGTGTTTCAGATGTGCATGCATATGAATGATTCATGGCTCAGTATGATTAGCAATAGCCAGAAAAGACAGGTGTCTATCTCAGAACATTTTCTAAAATAATACAATACATCAGCGGTTCCCAACCTTTTTTCACTTGCGTACCCCTTGGCAGTCCATTTCTATAAATTGTACCCCTAATATTAGCAAAATATTTGAAATTAATATAGTTGCTGTTATTCAAAATTTATAGATTATAACCAGAAATAAAGGGGCCAACCACGGGATTAAAACACAATGTAATAAAAAGGTGAACAAACAGTGCATATATTTTTACATTAAAAAAATCAGACGTTACAACAAAAATTAACACATCTAATTTATTAATAATAATAATAAAAACGTTGTTATTGTTAAAAGTTGAAATCACTTTTTAATAACACACATGTCACGTGACCATGACAAATGTTCAGTGCGATCCTTGAGCTTGTTTTGAGGCACCTAGTTTTTTTATTAAAATCAGGTTCAAGTGAAGTAAGATACAGTCTCAGTTCTGGACCTGCATTCAGTTTACTACGTTATTTATTTTTTATAAAGGTATAAGAAGAGAAAGCCCTCTCCACTAGCTCAGTATTTGTAAATGGCAACAGAAACTTAAGCGCCTTGTCGGTCAGCTGTTCATATTCTCTGCTGGTGTCTCCCCAAAAGTCAATAAGGAATTTTCCTTTGAATTCAGCTATTAAAGTAGTATCAGTCGAAAGTTCAATCAACTTCTCTTTTTCGTTGATTGATAATGTGGCTGCTTGGAAATATTCTTCTTCAAAGGGATTTACAATCCAGCAGTTCTCTTTTCCAGGTTTCGGAAAGTACTTCTCGAAAGATGATTTTAGCTCTTTCAAGTGTTCAATTTTTTTCTCGCTCATTTCCTGGAAGAGGTGCAGCTCGTTCTTAGATAGAAATTGTGCAGAGTTTCAAATACCTCAGGCTGGCCTTTTTCAATACACGACCTCCAAAAATCTAATTTTTTAGTCATAGATTCAATTTTGTCTGAAATATTGAAGATCGTTACCGAGCTATTCTGAAGTGCCAAATTCAGTTTGTTTATTTGTAGGAGAATATCCGATAAGCATGCAAGACTATAAAGCCAATCACAGTCGTGTAACTTTGAAGTAAGTTGGAAAGGATGGTTGATAAAGTCCTCTATTTATTCCAGTTAGTGATCTCCACCAAAAGATAAATATAAGTGGATGGAAGCAGACATCATCATCATCAGTTGATAAACTCTTAATACAAGACCCTTGCCCTGAGCAAGAGACATGCTGAGAAATCTGAAGCTCGCTCGAACATCACCAGAGTTAAATACTGTGTTGTTGTGTTGCTCGTGGTTCGAGTATGGAATGTCAACTTGACCTACGCAGTGGTGTGTAGACATAGATGGAGTGTATAATGTGCGAATGATAGGAAGAGTTCGTGGTGTTGACAAATGTTCTTTTCTCACACTCATGTATGGCTGGAAGTCATCGACACCAACGACTGTGTACCTTTACTAAAGTTTAATTGGACGTACACACTCGACAGCACAGATAGTGACAAATCACAGGTTGGCATAATACATCATGATACAGTGGATAAATGGTCTTGCAATGTTACATGGGCACTCATGTAGAATAATTGTACAATGGACTGTCAGTAGCCAAGCACTCAGTATCGCCCATATATATATCAACTGAGTTTACTGACAAAGCACGTCAGATTATAAACAATATCCAAGATGGCTTCTACCTCATCTCGTCTAGCGAAGATTCTTTAACATAAGGTTCAGCACAGTTTTTCCATATAATAATACTGAACCGCTAGCAATGGGTTCTCATGTGTAGCAGTGATCTCTGGACTAATCAAGCGATAATACGGGCATCCCTTTTCTCTTCTTGAAAGTCACTACATGTTTTGGTTCCAAGATGGCTTCACTCGTGAGCTGTCACTCACGTTTGGATACAGATAATGAATCTGTCCTAAAGTTAGTCATTCATTAAATCTTTCATTGCTCTGTAGATTTGGTCATGAACAATTGACTGCATTCTACAGGGTATAGTGCTGCTAGGAATCGAAGTCGTTTTCATCGAGTCAAATATATTCTCTTAGACATTCAAATCGTCCCTATCGAAAATGGTGGCTTCGTACGAGAGTTCATAAGAGTATCTATTATTACCTTGGTATCAGAAATATGATTCTGCCATTCCTTGGCAATACGAATAAACACTGGGGTAAAGCATACACGATAGGTCTAGACGACTATCACTTTCCCCACAAATACTGAGATCACTTTTTCCCCGGCGACAAGCCGACATAGAAAAAACAGTCCCCATCAGGACGAAGCCAAATCACACCACACTGTAGCGACACATCCGCCGAATAGCCTTTGACCTCTCTAGAGACAACAGAACATATAGTTCGACTTAGATATGTAAAGATATACAGATATAAGACAGACTCGTCCTACTCCGACAAACAATACACATAAATTCAGGCCATAGATATTCTGAAGCAAGAACAATCTATTACTACCCAAACAAAGAATAAATCGCAGAAAACTGGATCCATCCGCGGAGTTCGATCGAAAGAGCCGACACAACTTTCAAGGGAAGTAACTCAATAATGACTTTTCCTTAAGCACTATTTTGTTTACAAAATATTTGCGAACATAACAAGTATACCAATGTATAATATTGTAAGATATCAAAGACTGCACGTAACAGTCTTACCACACCTCCCGGAAAAAAAAAATTGAACTTTTTTTTTTTTGAAATACATCTAGGAGCAACGTACAATAGGCTCACAACGCATGAATAATGCGCAGATGAAAATATCAGGAATACCTATAACGCCTAATATGAGGCTAAGTCGACTTATGGAGCGACTGGTGAGAATGTGTCTCATAAACTGAGAGAAATTATTTCTCTACAAGTATATTTTTCCAGGAAGGTGTCATCAAAGTATAATACAATTCTGGCAATTACACAATGCCTAAAAAATTCATATCATCATTTCGTATTAGATATCTTAAATTTATGATTTATGAAGAAAAAATCATCAAAGCACAGCGGTGAATAAACATCAATGAACCGCTATGTAGTGATACAATCATTATATTATTAAATTACGAATGTGTATCTATCATGATATAGAAAAGGAACTACTATAGAACTAGACATATCAAGAAGTCTAAGCCCTAATAGTTATGTGGAATCATGTGGGCATCTTGACAGAATGTCTGCCATCACATTATCTGATCCACGAATAGCTCGCACAGAGAAATGAAAAGGTTGAAGAGCAATTGCATATCGAGTAGACCTCGAGCTCTTCAAATTCTTACTCTGTATAGCAGTAAGAGCTTTTTGGTCGGTTTCTACTATGAAATGTGCGCCTAGAAGGAATCTCTGTAGTTTGAGGATCGACCAAACCATAGCTAATAGCTCACGGTCTAAAACCGAATAATTCCTTTCTGCCGCATTAAGTTTTCTGGAAATATACATTACAGGATGCAGAGTTCCAGAGTACTCTTGCATTAGTGCCGCTCCAATCCCAGTGGATGAAGCGTCACTACGAAGAACGAATGTCTTATCTTTAGTGGGTAGCACTAAAATAGGTGGTGTTGAAAACAGTGTTTTAATCTTATCCAGAGAGCATTGGCATTCCTGAGACCAGTGGACCACATTAGGCGAACCTTTCTTTAGAAGTGTTGAAAGAGGTGCCATGATAGAGGATAGATTCTGAATGAATCTGCCATAAAATTGAATAAGACCTAACAGACTTCTCACCTGTTTTTTAGTCTTAGGGATTGAGATGTTAAGTATCTTACTAGTATTATGGTCCTCTGTCTTTAGGAAACCATGACCAACTCGGTGGCCTAGGAAAGAAATTTCGCTAAAACCAATATAGGCTTTAGAGGGTTTCGCTGTCAGGTTGTGCTCACGCAAAGTAGACAGCAATTCATCTAACCCTGAATAGTGATCTTCCCAAGTATCGCTGAAAAGACAGATGTCGTCTAGATATGCAATGACATCTGACCGATAAGATAGGATTCGGCGCATCATGCGTACGAATGTAGCTGGTGCGTTCATAAGACCGAAAGGCATAAAATTCCATTGGAACAAACCTCTAGGTGTTGAAAAAGCCGTGAGAGGTTTGGCGCTTTCAGATAAAGGAACTTACCAATATCCTTTAGACAAATCAAGTTTAGTGAAAAAATGAGATTTGGAGAGTCGAGTAAGTAGCTCTTCCAGTAAAGGCATAGGTTCGGCATCGAACTTCGTTACTTGATTCAATTTTCGATAGTCAACGCAAAGACGTATGTTATTGTCTTTTTTACGCACAATAACCATCGGCGAAGAATATGCAGAGGTGGATGGTTCGATTATTTTCAAATCTATCATCTCATCCAACTCTTTCTCGACCTGTGCTTGAAAATGTATAGGTATAGGATAAGGTCTAACCCTAATAGGAGTATGGTCAGTTAGAACAATGTCATGTTCAATGACATGCGTTTGTCCAGGGATGTCAGTGAGTACATCCTGAAATGTTTGCAACATAGTTGAAACTTGTCGCTGTTCTCCTAGAGACAAATCAGGAGAGACAGTAACGTTCTTCCATGATTCACTAGAATGAAGTGGGATCATTGGAAGAGGAAGATTTACATCTGAAAAACTTGTTTCCTCATCCTGTATCACGGACAGTGATGAGTAATGACCATGTTGTACTGGAGAATTGTCCGTTGCTTGGAAAATGGGTTGCAAATAATCCGGACGTTCATGGAATTCAGTAAGCATATTGATGTGGAAGGTTTTATGCTTCCCATCAATATCGACAATATAGTCGACATCGGAAATTTTCGATATTATATTGTACGGACCTTTCCAAGAAATAAGTAATCTGTTTTCCCTACAAGGTAGTAATACAAATGCTTTGTCACCAGGACAAAGTTGTCGTAAGCATCTCTTCTTATTGGCAAATTGCCTTGCCTTCTGTTTCGCAAATTCAGAAGAAGAAGTTGCTAATTTGCATGCTTCGATAATTTTTTGTCTCAACGCGATGACATATTCATAGGATGACTTTGTGTCATCGTCAATATTGTCAGATGTTATGAGATCGTGAAGCAACGACATAGGGCCACGCGGACGCGCGCCAAAGACGAGTTCAAAGGGAGAAAATCCCGTATGTTCATTGGGTACCTCTCTGTAAGCGAAGAGGGCCGCAGGTAAAACTCTGTCCCAGTCTTGAGGATGATCCTCAGTTATCTTCCCCAGTAAGTTTTTAAGTGTTCTATTAAGGCGTTCGACCATACCATTAGACATTGGATGGTAGATACTACTTAAAGATCTATCTATCTGCAGAGTAGACATTACTTGAGACATGGTATCTGATATTAGTTGGGTGCCATGGTCTGACAATACTTCTTCGGGGAACCCCAGACGAGAAAATATAAGCCAAAGAGCATCTGCAATATCAGCAGTAGTAATGCTCTTCAGAGGAATAGCCTCTGGCCAACGTGTGCACATATCAACACACGTCAAGATAAACTGATGTCCTCTGGCAGACTTGATCTTAAATGGACCAATTATGTCTATGGCCATTTTTTGGAACGGCCGAATAGGAATGTCCGCCGCCTGAATGGGTGCAGCATGCCGTGGACCTTTGGATTTAACTTCCTGACATACTTTACAAGATCGACAATAAATCCGTATGTCCTTGTTTACCAATGGCCAAAAGAAAGCCGCAAGGACTCTTGACTTAGTACGGGAAAAACCCATGTGTCCAGCACACTGAGAGTCGTGAGCGTGCTGCAAAATTTTAACTCTCAAATTCTTGGGAACCAGGATTTGATAATGACTTGACGTAATGGAGTCTTGAACCATACGTACAAGTACGCCATTCTTCTTTGTAATCCACGATTTACGACTTGTGTCTTTATTCTGATCACCTTTAGTTGCAAGAATGAAGAATTTCTTCAGAGTGGGATCATCTTCTTGCTGTTTTATAAACGAGTCACGAGAAATTACCAAGGGATTATCTTGGTTATGCACTTCATTATCTTCAGTAGATGAAGTTTGAGGCATATTAAGAGCCTGAGCTCTAGTGACTACAGCGTTAGCAATCTGCATGTTTTGCCTTTCCCACGTGGAAATTTGTTGCGGAGTGCATTCCTTGACTCCATGAATGCGACCGATGATGAGGTCAGCGATCGGATTCGGAAGAAGACATGCGTGTACATCTCCTGTAAAGAAAGGAGTAGCAATCCTAATGATAGCAGTAGAGTATTTCTCTAATGTGCCGCCAAATGTTACACATTTGACTACTTGTCCAGTGGCGCGGGAAGGATCTACGAGTGACTGCCTAACACCAATTGTGGTGCATCCAGAATCAAATAGCACAGAGACTGGATTGTTATTCACTAAACCCTTATGTAAGACAAGAGAACCTCTTCCATCATGCGCGACTGATGCTGGAAGAGCAGGAAGAGGATGGCCACAGCTTAAAGTAGACACTGTGGTTGGCTCAAATAACGTTTTGCATTGGGGGCACTGAGATGCTCTCCCAAAATCAAAAGCGGCACATGCCATATTACTAGCATCATTATTATCTTTACTCTGTTTATAGGCTTCATGGGACTCTTGTTGTACAGAGTTTGCCTGAAAATGTGGTTTATGTCTTTTGTTTTGAGATCTACCTCGGTTATTATCACCTCTGTAGTTATTGTTACCTCTATTGTAACCCCTATTTGGGTTTGAGTCATAGTTCCCTTGGTTACCATTATCATATTCATTATAATGAGTATCTCTGTAATTATGATCTTGTTGACCCCAAGACGGATAACCCTGATAGTTTCTATAATTACTTCCTCTACGGAAATTCCTATAATTATGACCACCCCTGTGTCGAGAGCTATCAGGTCGTCTCCAGTTCTTTGAAGAAGAACCCTGAAATGATTGGTTACCTTGGTTTTGATAACTATTATGGTTACCTTTTTTTATCAAATCTGTTTTGAGGTCCCTGAAATCTGTGTGAATAATTGGGATTGTATGGTGTTGCTGAAGCAACTGGCATACTCTCCTTAATCTTAGTGTTGCCAAAAGTCACGTCGGGGTGTGCAGTGACATATTGGGAACAATATTCTTCCATTTCTTTTAGAGATTTGGGTTTACGCTCATGTATAAATTCGAGGAAGGGTTTGTTAACACATGACATAATCTTATCTCTGAGCAACAAATCCATAAGTCCTTCATACGTTTTTTCTGTTTTGGAAAGCTCAATCCAACGATCAACTGTGAGACGTGCCTTTGCAGTGAATTCTGAGAATTCTACACCCGTCTCAGGCACCATCGTTTTAAATAAAAGGCGATAGCCTTCCTCACTTAGCTGATATTTTTTTATCAAAGCAGCCCTAATGACATCATAATTATCCTTATCTGCTTCTGCTACAAGGCATAATCTAGTCAAAGATTCACCTTTCAAGTTTTCTGCTAATTGATTAGCGTATTGTGATTTATCCACATTATGTGTACGACAAGAACGTTCAAATCTATCCAGCCAGAATGTAATATCGTCACTGGACTGATTGAACGGTGGAACCTTAACCTTGTAAGTAGAAGGTTTACCATTACCACTAGATGCCTGATTAACATTACTCATACTTGTCAATCTCAATTTCTCCAACTCAAATTCATGTTCTCTTATTGCTTTTTTTTCTTCAGCCTCTCTGTCTAATCTTTTTTGTTCAGCAGCAGCTTCTCTTTCTAATTTTTTTTGTTCAGCTTCCCTGTCTAATCTTTTTTGTTCAGCTTCACTGTCTAATCTTTTTTTGTTCAGCTTCACTGTCTAATCTTTTTTGTTCAGCAGCAGCTTCTCTTTCTAATTTTTTTTGTTCAGCTTCAAATCTCCTTTCCTCCACCTGCATCTGCAATTTCTTTTGTTCAGCAGCAGCCTCAGCTTCTCTTTCTAATCTTTTCTCTTCAGCCATAGCTTTTCTTTCTTCTGCAGCAGCTTTTTTCTCTTCTGCAGCTAATGCTTTGTCATATTGAGCAACAGCCCATTGTTCTAATTGTTGACCAGTCTTATCAAGGGCTTTCCCTTGTGTAATGAAGTATTCTAATGTAGACATGATGTCTAACAATAATACTAATCACCTGAACCAATAATAATACCACAAGTTCTTAATGACTTGATTAATCAGTATACTATCCCAATATCTGTGGGTCACAAGCCTTAATAAGGTCTTGTATAATAGTAATAATAATCAGGTACTGGTTTATACCATAATCCAAGTGCAGTGCACAGGCAATTGTGTCTTATGAAATATACCTATATAAAACATATGTCAACCAACAGAATACATAAAGTACAAATAGGACTGACAATACAAGAACGTTTGCAGAAATCAAAATAAATCAAATAGGGAAATCAATGAAAATAATCACTGAATCTGCAAAGAATAACAACACAAATGACGTCACAGTATATGAATATAAATTGTGAATAGAACAGAAAGATAGAAAAGGTTAGACCAACAAATTACAAACAAATCAAAACAAAACTAAAGAACAAAGAAATATTACAAAAATAACAATAATTACAGTCTTCACAGCTAACACAAAAGCAACAGTTGTCGCAGCAAATTTTCAATCAAGAAAATTGCACCTATAGAAAACGCCCACAACGGACCCTCTATGACGTGGGATATTCTGTTGTGAGGACGCCGCCCAACCTTAAACACAACCCGCTGACATAGAAACTAACATACTATACAAACAAATAACATGTAAACATAAATATATATAAATTATGTGTATGATAGTACGTGTTGCAAAATAGGCTCAGTTTTACAGTAATGGCAAAGTTATTTTTATGAAAATAAACAAACTGCCACTTTATTCAATTAAACATTCTGGCCTTAAATATTAAAGTTCATATATAGAAAACAAGAAGATCCATCGATGAAAATAGGACTTCTTAGTTCACTAATACTGTCTTCCTGTTAATATTGACAAGAATTGATCCAACTGTTCTGTGAAACTCTGTAATGTCTAATGTAAAAATGTCAACAACGCTGACCTACATACTGCATTCACTTGACAGGTCA
Source organism: Oreohelix idahoensis (assembly GCA_024509875.1). Classification (NCBI taxonomy): domain Eukaryota; kingdom Metazoa; phylum Mollusca; class Gastropoda; order Stylommatophora; family Oreohelicidae; genus Oreohelix; species Oreohelix idahoensis. The sequence goes on from JAMPIV010022933.1 coordinate 79,236, forward strand.
CGTGACAAAGTGTTGACAAATAGCAAACCAATACTGCAAGTATGTCGTATCAGCCACAGGAAACGGTCTGGTATCGGTAATCTGTTGACTTCTGAACTTCTGCGAGGTCAAACCCAGAAAGCTGGTCCACCAGTTGATAAAGTCCTCTATTTATTCCAGTTAGTGATCTCCACCAAAAGATAAATATAAGTGGATGGAAGCAGACATCATCATCATCAGTTGATAAACTCTTAATACGAGACCCTTGCCCTGAGCAAGAGACATGCTGAGAAATCTGAAGCTCGCTCGAACATCACCAGAGTTAAATACTGTGTTGTTGTGTTGCTCGTGGTTCGAGTATGGAATGTCAACTTGACCTACGCAGTGGTGTGTAGACATAGATGGAGTGTATAATGTGCGAATGATAGGAAGAGTTCGTGGTGTTGACAAATGTTCTTTTCTCACACTCATGTATGGCTGGAAGTCATCGACACCAACGACTGTGTACCTTTACTAAAGTTTAATTGGACGTACACACTCGACAGCACAGATAGTGACAAATCACAGGTTGGCATAATACATCATGATACAGTGGATAAATGGTCTTGCAATGTTACATGGGCACTCATGTAGAATAATTGTATAATGGACTGTCAGTAGCCAAGCACTCAGTATCGCCCATATATATATCAACTGAGTTTACTGACAAAGCACGTCAGATTATAAACAATATCCAAGATGGCTTCTACCTCATCTCGTCTAGCGAAGATTCTTTAACATAAGGTTCAGCACAGTTTTTCCATATAATAATATTGAACCGCTAGCAATGGGTTCTCATGTGTAGCAGTGATCTCTGGACTAATCAAGCGATAATACGGGCATCCCTTTTCTCTTCTTGAAAGTCACTACATGTTTTGGTTCCAAGATGGCTTCACTCGTGAGCTGTCACTCACGTTTGGATACAGATAATGAATCTGTCCTAAAGTTAGTCATTCATTAAATCTTTCATTGCTCTGTAGATTTGGTCATGAACAATTGACTGCATTCTACAGGGTATAGTGCTGCTAGGAATCGAAGTCGTTTTCATCGAGTCAAATATATTCTCTTAGACATTCAAATCGTCCCTATCGAAAATGGTGGCTTCGTACGAGAGTTCATAAGAGTATCTATTATTACCTTGGTATCAGAAATATGATTCTGCCATTCCTTGGCAATACGAATAAACACTGGGGTAAAGCATACACGATAGGTCTAGACGACTATCACTTTCCCCACAAATACTGAGATCACTTTTTCCCCGGCGACAAGCCGACATAGAAAAAACAGTCCCCATCAGGACGAAGCCAAATCACACCACACTCTAGCGACACATCCGCCGAATAGCCTTTGACCTCTCTAGAGACAACAGAACATATAGTTCGACTTAGATATGTAAAGATATACAGATATAAGACATACTCGTCCTACTCAGACAAACAATACACATAAATTCAGGCCATAGATATTCTGAAGCAAGAACAATCTATTACTACCCAAACAAAGAATAAATCGCAGAAAACTGGATCCATCCGCGGAGTTCGATCGAAAGAGCCGACACAACTTTCAAGGGAAGTAACTCAATAATGACTTTTCCTTAAGCACTATTTTGTTTACAAAATATTTGCGAACATAACAAGTATACCAATGTATAATATTGTAAGATATCAAAGACTGCACGTAACAGTCTTCTTCTTCAAAAAAAGTTGGACTTCATGTCTAAGTTCGAACAGCCGGGTAAGGACTTTACCACGAGAGAGCCACCTTACTTGTGTATGAACAATTAATCACTTAAAATTAAGTTAAAACAATGACAAAAACTACTGTCTCACTGTCTCACGTTTGTAAAATTTGGGTAAAGAATCGACACTATTACTTCCGGGACATTAGACGTTCACAGATAGTGTGGAAGATCAAACAAGTCATATTTTTGATGAAATATTCAACGGCACAACTATAATCCCATAGTCATCATAATGAAGACTATTGTGTAAAAATATTGAATTTTGGTCAAACGAAATACCATAGATTTTCACACACGCCAGTCCAAGCAGACAGCACGCCAGTGGCGCGCAAGAAATACGGCAGAGATTGTCTCACACAGTTCATGTTGTATAGTATAGCGTTGAATTAATTTCACAACTTTTGACTTGTCTTTTACACTGTTGACATATGTATCTTTTTTCCGCCATTACTCAATTTTTTTCGCGTACCCCTGAACGTTCTGTCGCGTACCCCCAGGGGTACGCGTACCACAGGTTGGGAACCGCTGGAATACATGAATAAACAGAATACCTTTTACACATATTTATGATGCTACCCTTGCCTTTGCCATTATGGAGTGCCAAGTCTCTGATTCCAATATAATATTAAAATTTACTACTATCACAACCTCTATTTAGCAATGGTGGGGGCAAGGTGCTAGCTGGCTAACCCCTCACCGCAAGGGCATTACCATTGTTGTAAAGATTTCACTGCGACACATAATATGGCTCAAGTCCACTAAAGTATGACTGTACAACAATGGGTGATATAAGAAATTAACACTTACTATCAGCTCACGTCCCTTTATTACCAAGACAAAACTTGGCCACACTCGGCCGAATGAAATAAAAAAATGTATTTGTAGAACTACCACCAAAATGCATATAAATATAAGTGCAGATGTACACCAGGTAAGATGGCTACCCAACCTTCTATCGAGCGACAACCAAAATTGTACTGTCGAACTGACAGTCAACCTAAGAATTTACAAACATACTCATTATGCATAGAACTTCTTCTTCTTCTTCTTCGATCCTTAACCACCGACCGTCAAAGCAGTCAGTGGCCTTCACGCCTAGTGGCGTCTTGTAGGGCAACAACAAATTGATTCCACTTTGCACGGTCGGTGGCCATCCTTCGTACAGTGCCCCAACTCTGGTTCATTCTTTGCATCTCAGCCTCCACAGTCCTCCGCCAAGTTGTTTTTGGTCGGCCTCTCTTTCGCTTTCCTTCAGGGGTCCAAAGCATAGCTGTTCTTGTGATGGCATCGGGGGCTCTTCTGAGGACATGACCAACCCAGCTCCAGCGTCTGCCAGCTATGATGGTGTGCATGTCCTCTTGCTTGCTACGAGTAAGCAGATCTTGGTTGGTGATGGTATTCGGCCAAAAGATGCGGTGAATTTTTCTTAGGCATGTTGTGTGAAAAGAGGACAATTTTGACATTTCCTTCTCTGTGACTCTCCAGCATTCCGCACCATAGAGAAGCACAGAAAGCACGCAACTCTGGTATAATCTTAATTTTGTGCTTGTGCTGTATTGGGGGGACTTCCAGATGTTATTTAGGCTAAAGAAGGCTGTTCTTGCCTTATTCATTCTGATGTTGATGTCTTTGCCTGCCCCACCGTCTGGTGTTACTATGCTTCCTAGGTATGTGAAGGTATCTGTCTGTACCAATTGCTGATTCCTTACTGATATGGGCTCAGGGTTGCTCACATTGAGCGTCATGACCTCAGACTTCTTTAAATTGATGTTCAAGCCCACCTGCTGGCTAAATTTATTAAGTCTATCCGTTTTTTCCTGGATGTGTTGATGTGAATGTGCCAGCAGTGCAATGTCATCTGCATATTCCAGATCTTCCAATGTAGAAAATGTAGTCCATCTTATTCCTCTTGGACTGCCCTCTGTTGTCTGGCGCATCACCCAGTCTATGACTGTTAAAAAAAGAGTGGTTGATAAGGGGCATCCCTGTCGTACTCCTGTCTTCACCTCGAAGGTTAGGTTGCTCTGCCCAACACTACACGTAAAGTTGGCATAGAGGCTTTTTATGATTGCCACTATGCAGCTTGGAATTCCATAAGCCCTCAGTATTTTCCATAAACTGTCCCTATGTATGCTGTCAAAAGCCTTTTCAAAATCAACAAAATTTATGTAAAGCTGTCTTTGCCATTCTGAGCACTGCTCTATAATGTTCCTGAGAGTGAATATATGGTCTACACATCTTCTGTTCTTTCTAAATCCTGCTTGTTCTTTCCTCAGTTTGTAGTCTACTGCCTTTGAAATTCTCTGTATAATTATCCTGCCTAGTATTTTTCTGGGAACTGAGAGAAGAGTGATTCCTATCCAATTATTGCAGTCTGCAAGATCTCCCTTTTTGGGCAATTTGACAATTATTCCTTTGTTCCACTCTGATGGTGTTGTCCCCGTTTTCCACACTTGTGCAAATAGTGGTTCTAATAGTTCTGCTGCTGGCTCAGGGTCTGTCTTAAATAGCTCTGCATTTAAGTTATCATGGCCCGGAGCTTTACCGTTCTTTAACCCTTTGATTGCTGTGATGATTTCTTCTTTTCGTGGAATGTCTGTATTTACATCTAGATCGTTTTCAGCCTCAGGAACATTCAATTGTGTCTCTGGTATTTCCTTGTTCAGAGTTTCTCTGAAGTGCTCTGCCCATCTTGTTTCCTGTCCCTCTGCTGTCTTGATGAGATTTCCTTGCTTATCTCTTGCTAATGTAATATTGTTTACACCTTGTTTTCCGCTGATGAATTTAGTTATTTTGTATACTGTGCTTTGTTCATTTCTCAGTGCTGCCTCTTCTGCCTGTTTTGCAAGATCGTCTAGGAAATTCCTTTTGTTGGCTCGGGTTTGGCGTTTAACTTTCCTGTCCAGCTGGCTGTACTGTTCGCTATATAGTTGCTTTAACCTGGGGGACTTCGCTTCTGTTTTCTTTCTTTTCATTTCCTTTCTCATCTTTATGGTGTTTAGTGTTTCTGGTGTTATCCAGTCTTGCTTCTTCCTTTCCTGGAATCCTAAGCATGATTTGCTACTTTCCTTATATACTGTTGAAATGGTGTTGAAATTCTGGTCTATATCATCAGTCAATGTCTTTTCCTGGCTTTTGGCAAATTGATATCGTTTCTTAATGTCGGCCGCAAAAGCTTTTCTGGTAAGGGGGTCCTTCAATTTGCTGATGTCAAACCTTTTCTGTGTAGTTACAGTTGGTCCAGCCCTTCTTAGTTTCACTTTCAGTTTTGCTACTACTAAATGGTGATCACTTCCCACATCTGCACCTCTTCTTACCTTCACATCTTGTAATGCATGTCTCCATCTACCGTTAACCATGATGTGGTCTATCTGGTTTCTGTCCCGACCATTTGGTGATTCCCATGTTAACATGTGAATTTCCTTATGTGGGAAAAGTGTTCCTCCAATGACCAGGTTGTTAATGCTACAGAAACTTATTAGCTTATCCCCATTTTCGTTTGCTGTTCCGCTGCCGCATTTCCCCATTGTTCTTTCATTATATGTATTGTGTGTACCAACTTTCGCATTGAGGTCTCCCATTACTATAACAAGATCATATCTAGGTGTGTCTTCCATTTCTTTCTGCAGTTGTTGATAGAATTCATCCTTGACCTCCTCATCGCTATCATTCGTTGGTGCGTAGCATTGTATTATTGTAGTGTTGGTGAATCTCCCTCTCAATCTCAATCGTATCAGTCTGTTGTTGATGGGTTTCCATTCCAGTAATGTCCTTTCTATCCCTTTCTGTAGAATAATGGCTACGCCTTCACTGTGCTGTCCATCCTCTCTTCCAGAGTAAAGTACTGTTTCTCCTGTTGCTGTTTTAACTTTTCCTGCCCCTGTCCATCTGCTCTCACTTATCCCCAGGATGTGTAACCTATAGTTTCTCATTTCTGCCGTGACCTGTCTTAGTTTACCTGTCTCGTACATTGTCCTGACATTCCAAAATCCTATTCTTGTATCCTGTTTTGCGGTCAGGACATCCGTTTTCATGTCAGTGGCTTCCTTTCGGCTTTCACCACTGACAGTCATACGAGCCACAGACTCCGAATGTCCATCCCGCAGCAAAGTTTGTTCATTTGATGTTGTTTCCGTAACTTCATTATTCTTTTGCATAGACAGGGGTGTCAGCCCTATGCTAAAACCCCCAACCTGGAGGACCAGGGTACCAGCTTTTGTCTGACCCCTACCCACACAGACCAGTCCAGCTTGGTTGAACCTACCAGGAGTAAAACTCCCACTGGCATAGCTCTGGGGATTGTCAGGGTACGCAAGCTGCCATACCGCTACAATGTATAGGTACCATTGATGGCAGATGCATAGAACTTGCAATGAGGAAAACAATCACCTCCCTAGAAAAACTAACACTAGGAAAAGACTTATATGGCGGGCACTGTATCATATACTCAAAAGAATAAAAGCAGCCTCAGGCTGGCGAAAATCTGCGTCCACACAGGACCGCAGCCGAGACTCTAATACCCTCTTTATTTTTTTGCCTCGCGAATTTTTCGCTGGTCACAAGACACAGCCGTTCGGCTATTTCCGTCGGCTTCCGCCCGGCTTGTCTTGTCACTAACAAGCAAGCAAACACAAAATAGCGATGTCACAACTACTCCATGTGTCCATCCTGATAAGCACTGGTAAGCATCCAATTATTTTTTTTCAAATTTACAACGAAAGTGCAGTTCAGTTCTCCGGTCTGATCCTGACACAATTCTATTAAAATAAAACTGTAATTAAACAAATTAATTAATCATAAAATCTACATACCCTCTTAGGATAGATGTTAAGCACAGACTAGACTTGATTTGGTGAAGCGGAACTGCACGGCAACACAAATAGCAAAGTTATAGCATTGGCAAGCTTCCATCTTCAGTCTATCTCTGGCTTCTGATGCGTGAGTGTGCGTTTTGAAAAAAAACTGCTGTCTCTTTTTATAGGCTCGCATCCGGCGTATCGGAGAGCAGCGTTTTTTCAGTCTGTCTTCCTTCTAACACTTTTACCAGTTTCGAGTGAAGTGTGCGAGATGCATTTCAAACATCTTCGTCTTGCATCCTAATTCGTTTATTCATAACTTTCTGATATATCTCCTTTTATTTCCCAGACTTTGTGCTTTCTCTCCATATGCATTTGGCAATAATTGGTTCTGATATACATTATTTACAAATTTTTAACATCTATTGACTCAGTAACTTTCGATGTGCTGGCTCTGTTAATCTCAATTTCCTCCATGAGTACTCCTTCTATCCATTATTCCTTTGGCCAGGATATAGTTGGAGTTATCCTTTGAAAAGTGAACTAACTTTCATCCCTTTCTGACAATGCATTCGCTTCTACGATGCCTAAACCCATCTTCGATTTTGTACATTTTTCCTCTATAATAAAACGCCATGACATTATCCATCGACTTTCCGCGAGCTCGTGGATTCTGATTGGCTGACCCAATTCCGTTCTTTTTAGTAATACTAGGCATGTATTTACAAATCTCGCTACAATCCTTACCCCTTATTACTGCGTCTCTGAACTCTTTTTTAAGGCCGAAACGAATACATGGCCCACTGTTTTTCGTTTCAACCGGCAAAAGGCTCAGCTTTGATTTGTGCAGTTGCTATTGGCCGTTTCAGGATTCAAACGTAGGGAATTCAAACGTCCACTGAATAGATAAAGATATATAACATGTTCGTTTAGTCATTACCCTTCAGCCCCCCCCCCCCCCCCCCCCCGAAGCATAAGATCACCATTTTCACGACAAGTCATACTGTCCGGCGCTCCATGTCATCATCTCTTCCATGTCTATCTCCTGTTTTCTTCCCCATGTGTTTTTCGGGTCTATCTTTACTAGTCATACCCTGGGAATTCCAGAATAAGGACCGCATTGTAGTGCTATCAAGGTTTCCTCACTGTGTGTCCTTTAAAAAGCAAGCTTCTCTCTTTCATGTCTTGTTCCTCAGGCACTTGTCTAGTTCTTGTCATCATTTCCACATCTGTGACATTGTCATACCATTCTAATCCTTCTCTTCTACGCAGGCACCCATTTATGGAAGTCTGTAACTTCTTGGTTGGTGTTTTTATTATTGTCTATGTTTCAGAGCCGTACAATAGGACTAACCTGACATCTAAATTGCACATTTATATTTTTATATAGGATTTTATTTCTTTTGATCTCTAGCTTTATCTTTCCCAGTGTAATGAAAGCTCTTCTTGTCTTCTGTATTCTTATTTTAATATCAATGTCTGTCTGTTCCTCCGACTTTGTTTATATTGGTGCCAAGTTATATGACTGTACATCTTGTACGAGTGTTTCTTCAACTGCAATCCTCGTATTCTTTACTGCATTTATTCTCACAATTTTTATCTTTTCCCTGTGTAGTTTCAGACCCAATTAAGTAGCATATTACTGTTTTGAAAATGAAACCTAGACATGATGGACTAAGTAGTCATTCTTAGGATGAAAGTAGTGAGGCTGTCATGGGATTTACCAACCTTGCTCTGCAGTGATGGTCCAACAGTGGCCAAAATTCAGAGCATCTACTGAGTGTCTTTGAAGGTGTCTACCTTTCGCTCAAGATTACTCTTCGCACAGATATGAATTGAAGAATGGTGCTTCTATCCTAGGGAGCCTCATAGGAATTCAAGAAATCAAGTACTACGCCTGATAGGATCTAGGCCGTGTAAACTTTATATTTCACCCAGACCTTCTACGAGTAAGGATTTTGTTCGTTCTGATGAGCCCCCAACTGATTTAACTTAGAAAAATATTACTTAAGTAGCTCTGTTATTAGTATTAAAATGACTGAGACATACGGGTGCAGTTAATTCAAAATGACTAAATTAACTATAAATGTGTATATTTACAGATAACAAAATTTAATGTCAATTATCGTTAACAATTGTAAAAAAATAAGGGTTGGTGAATTAGATAGATTCTTTAAAATTTCATCACCGGGGATGATCTGGATAGTACAAGGATTTTTAAAAAAAATTAGAGTTCACTTGGCAGCTTTAAGTGGATACTTAGCTGCCAGTAAGATGTCGGTTAGTTTCTGCTCCAACCGATGATTGTTCTTTGCAGGTTATGGACTGGTTCACTCTCGTCACTTGTCAAGTCTGGTGGCTGTAACACGTCCCTCGTAGTATCGTAGGGTAACTGCGAAGATGGTCCAGCGTCTGTTAAGACCCGTCTCATGTTGGTGTCTAGCTTTGACTGAAGGCCACATATACCACACACTTGTTCCACAGATAACACCACCAATTGGTAGCATCATGAAATAAGAAAGAAACAAATACCCTCCTGAGTATTAGGTTACCTGACATAAAATCAGGTGTCCCGCACCCCCTTTTCATTCCACCACCCCATCTGCCTCAGAACTTTACCCTCTCTGAGCGTTAATGTTAATCCCAGTGAGTGGAAAACATCCATTGCATTTACATTTTCACTGGTTGAAAAGGTTACTATATTAAGTACGTATATCATTTCTGTCATCATCCACTCCTTGCTCCATATGGAACTTGGGACTATCTCTGCTTTTTGTTCTCTATGAAAAACCCACATAAAGCAGCACCAGCTCTTGCAGTGGATGTTCATAAAACTATCATTCTAAATGCTGAGGTTGCCAGCCTCGTATGACTTGGACATCCACTAGCAATTTTCACATGTTAATAAATTGCAAAATATAGAATGTACAGCTAACCCCAAATATCTTTCAGAATACCGACTTCTGGCTCAGAGAAATAGTTAAGGCAACTTTATTAAGATGCCTGTTACACGTTGTCTGTGGTGTTACTTAACAACAGACTCTCACTATAGCTTAGTGGTCAGGTTCCTAAGATTCCGTGCTTTCTGTATTAATAAATGTAGCGTTATCGTTCCGTAAATCCACAAGATGCTCAAACACGTTGTCCGGTCCTTTAAAATGGAATTCTGATCCTATTCCTTATCCTGGCATGTCTGACTGTCTTCATGACAAGTTGAATTTTACAGTACCGTAAACTCAAAAGGCGCTAGATTATAATTGTCGCGAGAGGTTCAGATGTTATTAAGAATAAGAAGATATCCTGGACATATAGGAGCATCAGATGATACCAGGATAGTGCCAGATAATAGTCTGGTCTTATCAGTAATACCCCCTTCTCTGAAGAGAGTAAGGGTGTATAGACACAAAGGTAGGGTCAAGCTATGTAAGTTCCCAGAGAAGATGGTGATGTAGTACTGCTAACTCTCCTGATCCGCCTCTGTGATTATTGTAGTTATTATTGTTTCTGACTCTGCTAGGAGAAATTATGTAATTAAAATTTACCAACATTGAATAAAAACTTAACTTAAAGAATTTAAGTAAGTCTGCTGGTAAATATTTACAATTTATTTATACATTTTCTCTTTTCTGTTTGAAAAGCATTAAAATCAAATATTTTACAAAAGTAAGTAAATAAGAACAGTTCAACAAAAATGTCTTTCTCTTATGTTAAGTTGTCTATCTCTTGGTAGACAGTCTAGCTTGCTTGATCTTTCACTGAAGAATTATTAGTGTTATCTTTACAATCTAATTGAGCTCTATACTGTTTTGTTCATCATGAACTGGATGCGTTTATTTTTTGGTGAGCCGGCATACGCTACACAGTTGCCCTGAGAGCAACTTATCTGAGTCACTGCAGATGGCTCCCTCTGATGCTGGATAGAATCTTCAGATGAAAACTTTCAACTGTTACACACGATATGTCTGGCCCTTTTCCATAGACTGGCACTGCATTCGTTGTAACTTCAGTAGGAGATGCCTCTTCTTATTTGTGGTAGGCTTTAGGTTAAAGGATTAAACATGAAACGAAGTTAAACGCAATCCCTGTATTTGCCTATCAATATCCCTCTATGACACAGATGGGGACGATAGACAGTTTCAGACTAGAGTGCTAGCAGATGCACAAGGTATAGTATAGTAGCAACAATCATTTTAATTCAATGTGATCATAATTTTCTTCTACTTTCTTAATTATCATTCGTTTCCCATGATTCGCCTCCATACAATAATTTGGTTGCGAATAAAACTACTAAGTAATAGGTCAAATTATACAGTACTACAATCCCTTTCATCTCTCCTTATGTTTCTGGTAGGTGTCTCATTCCATTCAAGAAATCTTCTTCTTCTTCCATCCTTAGCCACCAACCGGCAAAGCAGTAAGTGGCCAGTACGCCTAGTGGCGTCTTAGGGCAACAACAAATTGATCAATCTATCGCTGTTTCCACCACGCCTAGTGGCGTCTTTTTGGAACAAAAATAGACCAAACAATCTATCATTGTTTCCGTAATCAGATTGGTTGGCAAGCAGGTGATCAGCCCACTGTGCGAAGTTTTTACGGGATGGGGTAAACAGCCCCATGCCCAACCCTCCTTAGTCGCTTTTTACGACATGCGTGGTAGGGTGCAGTGTTACTATTCTTTGCTCCCCTTTCGGGCCCCGGTAACACACGGGTGATTCAAGAAATACTTCTTCAAATACTTTATCAAACTTACAGTCGTACTTTGGCCATCATTCTCCATATTTTAAATATTTCCGAAGGCGGGCTTTGCCTCTAGAATTACACATGAGCCTGTAAGTTTCATCAGTACACACTGCCCATTCCTAACACATCTATCCACGTCTTATCGCACAGATGGATTAATCAATTGAATTACACATATATATATATATATATATATATATATATATATATATATATATATATATATATATATATATGTTCTTACCCTCAGGCACACACAGACTAGCCCTTAATGGTTGATTAAGGTCTGCTAACAGGTACAGAAGGCAAACACTTGCATTAACATATGCTCTTCTTTCCCCCGCTTTCTGTGTATTCAAATAATAGCGACTGACCCGAATTTGTTAGGCGAGTCTATTTATAGTGTGACCTCGGACGTACGAGATGGGCATCCAGAGGAATGTAATCACGATCAGAAAATATGGGTACCTTTCTGCCTATCGTTCAATGTAGGAAAACTACTTTTTTATTATCTCCGTTATTCCTGATGCGATTTTATTCCCTCAAAGCTTAAATTATACTCGGGATTAGGCTTTATATATCTATGTAATAATCTTTCAGTTTCCAAATTGCATTTTATAGTATGCATAGTTTAAACTGCTAAATTTAGGACAACCTGAAGCTTCGAATACATTCAACCCAAGATTTCTCCCGTCCTATATTAGTATTAGTAAAAGTATTATTACTTACGGGTAGAGTAATATCCCTAATATTGTGTTGGTACCCTCTGTTTACAAGTCGCCTCTCCATATATGTTATGTCAGCTTCCGTCTATTATTGATCATGTTTACACTCATGACTTCATAATCTATCACAGGTAATCTCGTGGTCATCCCAAAGCTGTTTAATTCTTCATCGGGTGCGCCCATACACTGTCTGGTCGGAAATGTGTTGCAACATGTCACTCCACAGATTCAGGTGTCAATATGAGTTAAAAAGAAAGTGATTGATTATCCTAATCAGTAAAAGTTGGTCGCTGACATGCCGACATGACAAGAATTGAGAGAAGAGAGTGTAAACAATAATTAAGTACCGAAAATGAAACGCTTAGCAATATTGTTGATGATAATCATGAATGCTAGGAAAAGAGAACGGACAATTCTGTCACAGAGACCACGGATTTTTGTTTCAAAATTTGTAGTCTGCCAGTTATGTGTGAGTTATTTCACCAGGCTAAAGCTCGAATATTTTTTTCTCACTAAGAATTGTCTCCACATTTATTTATTGATGTCCTTGTGATTATAGCTCTAGGATACATTGTGACAGCCCCATGTGGCTCCGTGTCACGGATTTCCTCCCCTGATTTGCAGTAGTGGTCCAAGAGTGGCCAAAACTCAAGAGTATCTGAAATGGGTCGTCAAAGGTGTCTACCTTCGCACAAGATTACTCTTGGTAGAGTTGTAGATAGAAGGGTAATGATGCTTCTATCTCAATTGAGATTTCACAAGATATTTTCAGAAGTCAAGAACAATGTTGCATTGGGCTGAACAATTGCTAACATATCTGATCCGTCGCCTTCTATGAAGGATTAGGCACTGGTTTTAGCCCGTACAAGCCTCCAGCTGGTGTAAATGCAGCGAAATTTCATTTTACAAGAAGTAGCTTTATAAATGTATATATATATATATATATATATATATATATATATATATATATATATATATATATCTATATATATATATATATATATATATATATATATATATATATATATATATATTGTCGCAAAAGTTGTTTACAATACATCATAAACTCTACCTCGCGCATACATTACATTGTAAAGCGACCTCTCGCAATCTTATTGACCAATCATCTATCGCGAATCACGGGGCACGCAGACGCGAACCATAAGCATTAGGCAAAATGGAGATGTTGACATATACTGGTTTGTCGAAGACTAGTCATCGATCAGAAGGGATATAAGAGACCCGAATGAAATTATTGTGAAAAGGATTTCACCTTTGATTCCAGGAGAGGATTGTGAATAAATTGATATAAGGAACAACGGTAGGAATTTAGCATGTACATAGATAAATGCTGATTACTGGTGTCTGCAATTGAGTTGAAAGCCTGAAAACCCACATCTGCTGAACATAGAAAATTAAAGAAGTGACAGATCGTGGAAATACATGGATAGGAAGATAGATCTAAATCGGCTGAATAAAACAAGATAGGTTGGAACAGGATCGATCATGTACAAGCTGAGAATGATGAAGGGAAATTTTCAAGAAACGCACACCTCTTCTAAAATCACCAGTTCGATAAGAAAATTTCAGGCCTAGTCTTAGACTGTGACGTCAGTACCTTTCGGCTGTACAATGGGAGCCAATAAAAAGCGGAGCGCAAAATTGAAAGGACACACTGAAAGAAAGTTTGAGACAGACTGGATGCAGAGTTTGCCACTACGCCTTTGCCATTTGAATTGTGAGCAGCCTGCCAAGTAATTTAAGTCCAGTGTGTGTTTTCTGAAGACTGAGGGTAAGCTGAAATTATGATAACTATCATGTGCATAATTTATTTATTGCAGGGTAATATATGATGTGTATTAATTTTATGTAGATGCTAAGAATTGCATCAGTATTTCAATTTGTACCTGATGTGAAGGATCAAACATATTCAGGAATATTATGATCTGTGTTTAATATTTGGAAGGATAAAACTATAAAATATTAAAGGATGTACAGGAGAGGATCAAACCAAATGATGGTAAATACTTATACTTACTTGGTCGTTCTCCTTCTACCGTGAGGTGTAGAGGTAAATACTTATAAATAATTGAAATGTTAATACTAATCCCGTATCACTGAAATGATGTCCTTACTTATTATGAATGTATAATTTTGACATCTGATGACTGACTGGTCTGACATCTGTGCTAGCCAGTTACAAGTAATTGAAATGTTAATGCTACTACTGTATCACTGAAATGATGTCCTTACTTACTATGATTGTATAACTTCGACATCTGATGACTGACTGGTCTGACATCTGTGCTAGTCAGTTACAAATCTAGCCATATACTGCCAAGACTGATATGGTGTTTCAGGTTTCATGTAACAACTCAAACCAGACTGTCAAGTATCAGAAGCCTGTGTTGTTCATCAGAGGTAATCCCACGAAAGTGCAGGACCCGAAAGAGTGAACTTCAGCTGGTCATTGGTACCCTTATTGCTGGGTCTGCCAATGCTGATAAATACAGTGACCGTTCAGTGTCAGCACTGTGACAAAACGTCTGAACATGCTCTTTTGTGTGATCTCTCACACCTTCAGCCCTCCGGCAGTATCCTTTCTTTCTCTTCAATTTTCTCACTCATCGCTTTTATTTGGCATAAATCATGCCTTTTCATTTGTATTTTCACTATTTTGCTCTATGCTGGACATAGCATGGTGAAGTCTCTTAAACGCCACTCCCCTATGGCAGTATTTGCCACGGGGGTAATTCTTATCTTATTGTGTCGCATTCACGTGTTAAGTTACGCCAGGTTATTAGACGGTCAGCGACAGTATTTTATCACAATTTCGGTCTGACCATCTTTTCAAGCAACGAGGCTTGTTTATCCAAGGAGTGTTGAATAGAACCAGATTTGTTTGTCTGGCCAAACACATGATAACCCGTGCACGAGGCGGAACTTATGACATAAACGCTTCCGGGTCATCCTTGCTACACCAACATTACCGTCTGTGTGACACCCGTGGGCATACAAGAGTGATATAATCGCTTCTGGTCACTTGTTAAAAAGTTATCATGGATGTATTACATCTTAGACAATATGAGTCTACAAATGTGTTGGTGAGAGTGTATGCAAGACATCATATTACCATATATGGGAGACGTGACCTTTGGCAAAATTTTTCGTGTAGGAAATATTTGGAAAGTGTCACACCCGACCTGTTTGAAATTATTGGATCTTTCTAATTAGATTCATAACATAATTGGAGGGAATATAGGCTGACAATTTCACAGTTTTATTTCTCTGTGATTTGCACGCTCGCCAAGACAACATCAGACCTTCGCCAGAGTGAAGAACTAGATTCATAATTCCTATTTGTTAACCGGACCTTTTATTGGAGAACTAGATAAGACTTACAAAAGCACAGGAAATGTCTACATTTTAATAAGGAACACCGGGACTAGGAAATTGAAGAAACACGGAGTCAGAAGGGACAATCTATTGTAAAATTAAAAGAAATCCTAGACACGTGTAAGAGAAAGATTCGTCTCTTTTATTCATCTGAGCAAAAAGTCTGTAGCCAGTATTGGCGTAAGTTGTGATTTAAATTCATATTTTATTACTAATATGTGAACTAACATATATATGTATATAGTACCATGTGAATTTTATTGTGTAAAACTCGCTGTTGGATGTCAAAGTCATTTGGGGCTGGCAACCTCAGTATCTAGAATGATGATTCATGAACCACCACTGCACGGGCTGGTGATTGCTTTATTGATAGTTTAGTAAAGAGAACTAAAACATAAAGTAGTTCCAGGTTCCCTATGAAGCAGGGAGGGAAAGATGAAAGAAATGATGTACATTCTAAGAATAAGACTTACATTTTCAAAGCAGTGTAAATGTCCCTATAAACATATTCACTTCAAAATTAATGTAAGTTTTCACGCTTTAAACCAATGTAAATGTCATTTTAATTAATAGAAGTTTCAAACTTTTCCACAAGTGTAAATGTAAATGAAACATAAATGAATTTATATTGTGAACACTTTTCAAACAGTGGAGATGTAAATGTAAAACATATTATATCTGTACGTTTAACCTTTTTCATTTAAACGTAAAGCTAAAGCTATTCAGACTAAATGTAAAGGAAGTTTTATTCCGAGGGATTAAATTTAATTCTCATCGAGGGATCTATCTATCTATCTATCTATCTATCTATCTATCTATCTATCTATCTATCTATCTATCTATCTATCTATCTATCTATCTATCTATCTATCTATCTATCTATCTATCTATCTATCTATCTATCTATCTCTGATAATGTTTGTACTTTTCAACATATGTTATGTCATGCTTATAAGTAATTAATGTTAATATGAGTGTGCTATATTATTATTTTACTTTACAACGTTGAATTCCTTGAATTTGATATGTAAAATGCATATGAGAATAAATGAATTCAGTATGAAAGGTGAGAGAAAGGAAGGGCAGAATGTCAGACGGGCCTGCGTGCCCAATTCTCAACCCTTTGAAAATAAAGTTCGTTCGTAAATTCTGAAATGGGATGGTAGAATAGAAGGGGGGGCACATAAATGTGTCGCAAAAACGCCATACTCAGAAGAGCGTTTCGTTTCTATTTCTATTACCAGATATTGATGGTACCAGCAGAAAGGACCATTTCTGGCACAAGCAGGGACAAGCGGTTTACGCATTAAGACGGCAGACCAGCTTTGAAGACTCTCCTAGACTTTCCTGGGAAACGAGCTTCACTCTACAAACCTTGACCAGAGACGAGTGACAGCACTGTACATAAAACCTACCCATCAGGAGGAGGATTAGAATCATCATTGGCAGCTAAGTTAACCTATATGCTGCCACATGAACGTTTTTATAACCCCACACTACCATCACCAACGTGATGAGTAACTTTTCTTGATTCATAACTATTCAAATTATTTTCCAACTGTTAAAACCTAAAGTGATTATTAAATTTTGTTATTTGTAATGTTACAAATTTAACTTCGAATTAATCTTTTAAATGTACTACATGTTTGTCTCAGTCAAAGTTGCTAAACACACATTCTAAACAGAGCTATATATACATTATAATAATAAATTCCACTGATTAACTCAGGGGTGGGGACTCAATGAGCTGAACAACCATTGCTAAATTCTTCATAAAAGTGTCGGTAGATTATAGAATTAACGTGCTTAGCGACAGCCAGCATTGTTTTCGCTTATCTGAATATCTTATGAAGACTCCCATGAGATAGAAGCTTTACCACTCTTCTATCGACATTTCTGCCAAGAGTAATCTTGTGTAAAGATAGACTCCATTGAAGCCTATAATAGATACTCTTGAGTTTTGGCCACTGTTGGACTACTACTGCAAAGCAGAGGAGGCAATACCGTCACAAGCACCATCAAGATTCAAAGATAAGTGTCGATTAAGGCACTGATAGGATCCATATATGAACCAAAAGCCAATATGTTATGATATGAAACAAACTTCTACGACAGTATTCCAGTTATTGTAGAATTCAGTCAAATGATGACAGTAATCTGTAAAGTCATAGGACTAAGAGAACAGTGATATAGTAATATTGATTCCAGTATTCATTAACTTTACTATACAAGAGGATATTGTTCAAGATCCACAAGTGTAAAGGACAATAATTCTGATTAAAATTACTTAAGGACTTTGTTTCAAGTAAATTAATTTTCCAGAAGGAAAGACATTCCTACCAACACATTAGTAAAGAAATAACATTAATGTTGTAAATATTTTGTGTATATTTTAATGCTCATTTCCAAATAGCAGAAAAAAAAATTAATGTAAATATTAAAAGATTGAAATTGTACCTGAGGACTTATTCACTTTTTACAATTGTGTTTAAAGTAAACGTTCATTTTATTTATCCCCTAGCATTTAATTAATCATAAGAAAGTCATGGGGAGGAGACACCTTAAATCCTGGTACTAATTCTTACCATCTGGGCCAGGATTTTCACAGTCTGACTATTTCTATGACATCTATACACCAGTGCTTGTGTCTAAGACTGGGGTATTACTTTTAAGACCAGAACTCTTGACTGGCATTCTATCCTGCTATCCTCTGATACGCCTGGATATCTATCAACTATAAAATACTTACTTATATAAACTTTAAAAAACCTCCCGTTACATATATATATATATATATATATATATATATATATATATATATATATATATATATATATATATATATATATATATATATATATATATATATATACACATCCTCTTAGCAAGAAACGGGTCAAATTCCCATTTGTAAAATAATTTGTTACACTTACCCCAATTGGGTTATACAATCTCCTCGCACTGTTTAGAATGGACGCAAGCAATTTATGTTATATGCTTTCGAATCACTTGGCCTGAGAAATTCCTCTTCTGACGGGTGTTCTGCGAATTACTTGGTCTTGGAAATGTGTCTAACTCCTCTTATGTCGAGTGTTCTGCGAATCACTTGGTCTGGGAAATGTTGTTAAGTTCCTCTTATAACGGGTGTTCTGCGAATCACTTGGCCTGTGAAATTTTCTCTAATGACGGGTGATCCAATTCCTTAGGTTTCCAGTCTTTGTATTTGTAGTCCTGGTCCTTTAAGTTTAAAGTCTTTGTATTTGAATATGCGGGTTTACCTGTTGTCGTAAATTTAAAAAAAAGATAGGTATAGGGATTTATTTGGTCCTGTCTGAGTAGAGCAGAATGGTGGGATATATGAGAAAAGAAGGTGTTAGAGTAGATTCCACGAGTGAGATAGATTAAGGTGAAGATCCATCTCTGGAATGAGTGGTTTCTCTAGTCCAGCCTATCTTTACGACTATGATTAAAGAAGACGATATGTCACACTTCCTATAATGTTAATTATAAGTTATCTACACACACACAGTTATGTGTCAACAAGACACACAGTTATGTGTCAACAAGACACACAGTTATGTGTCAACAAGACACACAAACGTAGAAAACTATGGATAATAGGGTATAAGACTGACCGACACGATGATTAAGTTTTTTGTTTAGTTTATTATAATTTAAACTTCTCACAACATCAAACATATATATCATCATCTCTCATCTCAACCCGTAAACCGTCATGGGTCGTAGGGGTGCCATGGTGGAAGCATCAGCAGACAGGGTCCTCCACTGCTCTCTATCCTCAGCAATGCGTACAAGTGTGGAAAAACCGTGTCCTGCCCATTCTTTGATGTTATCAGCCCAGGATTTTCTTTGCCTTCCTCTTCTCCGTTTACCTTCGACTGTTCCCTGGAGGATCATTTTCGAAAGGGAGTGATGACGAGTTACATGCCCAAACCAGGCAAGCTTTCGACGTTTCACTACTGACAAAAGTGGTTCTTGGTGGCCTGCATAGGTGTTTATCTTCTCTCTAACATAGACATTTGTCTTGTGCTCTTTATAGCAAATGCGCAAAATTCTTCTATAACATTTATGCTCGAAAGCCTGAATCCTTCGCTCCGTATCTGCAGTGAGTGTCCAGCTCTCACACCCATATAAGAGAATATATAATACAAGTGATTTGTATAATTTGATCTTCACAGGAAAAATGATGTTACTTTTCCAGATCACATTCAGTCTTGTCAAGGCAGCTGAGGCCATCTCAAGTCTTGTCTTGATTTCTTTACTTGATCTCCCATCACTACATATAGTGGACCCGAGATATTTAAAGGTGTTAAATTCTTCTAACGTTTGCCCATTTAACGTAATGTTGGTCGGAACAAATATATATATATATATATATATATATATATATATATATATATATATATATATATATATATATATATATATATATATATATATATATATATATATATATATATATATATATATATATATATATATAAAGTTTACAGAATTATGAAAATAACCCCATAAGTGCCCTCCCCTCTGTTGGGAAAAGATCCCGCAAGAAGTTAATAACCCCAAAAGGTCAAAGATTAAGACTAGGGTATAGAATAGACAGAATAGAAAAGAACAAAGTTTCTACTTAGCTATCCAGTAACTAATCGAGTTAGCGAACACACAAAAAAGTGAGTACACTGATTGTAACAAAAGGAAAATAGTTTTTCTCTCTCTCTCGGTCTTTCACTCTGTCATTCTGTGGCCACAACAAACACACTTGCTTACCCAATACTTGATGTAAGTATCCTTTGAAAAAAACATAACAACAATAGTATGCCTATAGTGTCAGGTGGGTCGCCCAAATATGGCCCCATATGAGCCTTGATATTGAATAATAATTTCCAGGTAGTCGCCAAATTGGTAAGTTATGTTTTCCTGGATGATATGTTTCTTGAAGCAATGGGTTCTCGGGTGTTCACAGTTATAAACAAAGGAGAAAATAGTTCCTGTCTTTTCTTGCCTCTAGGTGCTACGACTGTTACGTTAACATTGATGATCATAAATCCTCTCGACTTTTCTCCGATTATGAAACAGAGTTTCTCTTGGATAAAAATTCTCTTGTGAAAACGACTGTCAGTAGTCGGGGAAAATGTTATGTTTGTTGCCGCAGCGGGCTGATAAATTGAATAAAACAAATCTGGATAATTATAGGTCCAGTTTATCTAACGTTACCGTTTATATGCCTTCAGTAACCGAGAAAAGGCCTACAATTAGAGAAAACACGCTGGCCGCTGGTTTTGACCAACCTATATTGGGAAGAAAAACACACATTTAACCAAAATGACAATCCTATGCTATCACGCTTAAAGTGATCTCTTATTCTCTCCGTCCTCTAAATAAATTAAAGAGGCACACGGTATGATAAGCTTATACTATCGCGCTTCGCTTAGCAAGTACGGATTTGGGATGTCGGCATGTAGCCGCCTCCCCAACAACTTGTTGTAAAACACTCAGCGCACGATAAAAGTTATAATTTAATTATGACTACGTCCTAAACAAATATCGCCTGTCATTTCTAGCTAGTTGATTGTCGGCGTCTATCGTTTTTAAACACCTGATATAAACACTAGTCATTTAAAATATTTTTACACACCACGAAATATAATGCGCACACTACTCTGTCACTTTTAACATTATACTTAAGTCAGCTAAAAAAATGGTTGATGGATTTTACATTACTGAACCACTGACAAGAAAATATCCGCGCGTTTTCTATTTCGCTAGTCTTAACGCTAGGAAATAGCAGTGGATAAAATTGATAAAACTCTTAACACATTTAATACTTAAGCACAACTTAAATTATTACCACAATCAGAAATTTAAATCCCCACGGGACAATTTAACACATTTTGCAAATAAATGGTTCCTAGTCTGGCGTGCTTATATTTATCCAAAATTTCTGAGAGACTGATAACTGACTTAACGTGCATGCAGAATATATACATATTTCCTGCAATATCTCTACAAGATGACGAAAGTCTCACCTTCGGGGTTTTGGGGAATTCGGAAATCTAAGTGTCCCGAGATGAAAAGTTTTGCTATTCGCTCTCCCGGCGTTTGCCGACGAACATCACACACGTGAGACGTACGAACAGGCCGTCTTAGAGTTGTCTACCCCTTCGTAGATTAAATACTTAATAATACTTAAGTCCCCCTGAAATTTTGAACATCAAAGATGACCGGGAAATATTATATCGCTCTTTGAAATGGCTTCAAAGTCTGATGAGTTTCATCACGGGCTTTCTGTCACTATCTGATGATTGACATCTCAGCTTCGCGTGAGAACTCAGTTAAGCGAATCATAACTCGCTGACTGTTATCTGTCAGGTCTCGCCTAGCTAATAGGCCTGTTTGTAAACACTCATTTGTGCATGTAATCTGGAAAATACTCGTGGCTTCAAAGTAAGTCTACGGACAGCGAATTTCGTGGATTTCGCGAAGCAAATTATAAGCCTTGGATGGGGAAGCAAAGGTGGACGGATAATGAGGGGTCTATTTACATATACACGTCACACCTGTAAGTTCCAAAGTTGCCCAAATAGTCGATCTGTCACTTATAATTATGGAATTCTAGGTCCGATCCTTCTTTCTCTGCCTTTATAGAGTTGCTAATTTGACGTTGCGATGCAGTCTAATCTGAAGCTTCAATTTCACTATATTATATCTCTCATTCTCAGTTCAAATCCCAGATTGTGCTTCCGCCGAATTTCCCAATGAGATTCATTGTCTATTGTGGCTTTTCAAAACAAACCAATGGGTAGCTCTTTAGCACTGGGTTGGGATGTTTTAATTCAAAATATCCCCCACGTGTTTTAAAATATTAAATTTAATATTCCAACGCGTGACCTCTTAATAATAAGCTGTAATATTTCCTCCGGAATCTTTATGCAACACTCACCGACAAATATGTGAACTAATTCTGCCTAGATGCTACCTTCCGCCCACATCGTCTTCCCAGACAGATTAACTGTGATAATTGCCTAGGGATGATCGAAGCGGAAACTATTACCTCATTATCGCCCATGTTTTTCGTGCCTTCTCCAGACAGTCAAACAAATGGATCGCCGGCAGCTTAGACAAACAATATGGTTTTCTTTCTATACCCTGCCGGGTCGTATTGTGTCTGCGGTGTGTCGGGACCGCATGGGATCACCCATGCCGTCTCTAAAAAAGGTGGCTAATACAAAGAGTATTATTCGCTGATCGGTCTAATTACCACAGTTCACCTGGCGGAACGTATATATATATATACAGTAATACGCCGCATAACGTCCGCTCAGACAACGTCCGACTGCATATACGTCCATGGTCCCATAAGGTTATAATACAGTTCAGAAGTTCAAAAATCCCGATCGGAGAAAGGACGATGCGGACGTAGCGAAAGCAACAGCTTCCCGCACGCAACACGTGTATCTCATGTCTCTTGTATGCAGTACAACGCGATTGCGATGCCAGGCGTATAATGGTACAATACATATAAAACCTATAATACAGTACGTATGTCTTGATAGTCATAATAAACGCCTATGTTACTGGCCTATGTATGTACTATACTGTACTTACTATCGTTATTTTAATGTTGAACTTTCGAAATCACATTACCGTGAAGTGCATCATGGCTCCCAAACGCAGCAAAACCAGTTCTAGTGATAACAGCAGCACGAGACAAAGGAAAAGTATCGATTTGGAAGTGAAACAAAAGGTAATTAAAAATCACGAAGGTGGAAAACAAGTAAATGCTTATAGCTCGTGATTTGGGCATGTCGCACTCGACAGTCACGACGATCCTTAAGAACAAAGAAAAACATTCTCCAAGTTGTTAAAGGATCGGCTCCACTGAAAGCTACAAAGCTTATGAAAATGCGACAGGGATCTATAACAGATATGGAAAAATTGCTAATGACCTGGATTGAGGGTCAAACACAGAAGCGAATCCCTCTCAGCACGTTGACGATCACTGCTAAGGCACGAAGCTTGTTCGAAATGCTTAAAGAAAAAGCAGAGCCAGACTACAATATCGAGTTTAGTGCTAGTTCTAGGTGGGTCAAGCGCTCTAAGCAACTTTTTTCGCTGTATAATGTGAAAGTGAGTGGTGAGTCTGTGAGTGCTGATGCTAAGGCAGCAGAAGATTTTGTCGAAACCCTAGATAAACTAACTGTAGCGGGAGGATATTGGCCGCAGCTAATTTTTAATATGGACGAAACCTCCTTATTCTAAAAACGAATGCCTGAAAGGACCTTTGTCACCGTGGGGTTTGCCCAAGCATTATTCATGATATTGTTAAGGTGAGATAAATAGCTAGGACAGCTCACAAGAGAAAATAATGAATGAAAATAATAATTTTGCTAACTGACAACGGTTCAGAATACCGGCTCACGTTAATTAATAGTGAGTGATTATCTTGAGTTGTATTTAGAAAGTTCGAGAACAAGAAAAAAAAAGGCTCGACCAATAAATTTAAGTAAAAAGATTTGGGTCAGCGAATCAGAAGAGTGGCGAGAAAAACACACCACGCGAAATGATCAGAGGTCATTAGATGACAGTCAGTCCTGAGTTGTGCTTCCGGAAGAAGTTGTGATCGCTGTGCGGAAAAGATGAACCTTCTGTGGTTTTACAGATAGGGTTGATGTGTAAATATGTTTAGATGTCCAGCCATCACTAGCCAGTGTTATTCTATCGGGAGATAGTATTTGATTCTGTAGTTCACAGTTAAGGTGTATTTCTGAAAAGGAGATCAGCGTTTATGCTGTGGTTTTTGTGTAAGTATTGAACTGAGATTATATTTTGCACAGAATAGAATTTTGTTTACAGGAGAATCTTGCAGAAGCACGATTTGTCAGTTCATTACGAGAACTTTACGACTGTATACCAAGAAAACGGATGGTTATGAGCATATAACGACTATCTGTAAAGTATCAAGAGGCTGTAAACTTAAATCATATCACCAGGCCTGCCATCTGTCACCTAGTGTTATAAGTGATATCAACCGTGACCAGCTGCGGTTACATAATACTAATTGGTGCCGAGACCAGTCCTTCTTAGTGGCAACATGGCTACATCGCATTCGGATCTACTGTATCAACAGCAACAACAGCAACAACAACAACAGATAAAACAGCAACAACAACAACAGATACAACAACAACCTGCATTTGTTCCAGGAACCCACAATGGTTGCTCTCAAAAGCATCACTGAAACATTACATAACGTTGACCATTATGCAAAGTATAACCGGATTAGGTCGGTTATCACGCCATTTACAGGGAATTCTGAAGAGTTTCGAAGATGGTTAAAAGATGCAGAAAATTCGCTACTATGGTAAACGCATGCACGGATTCAGACCGTAAGCGACTTCTATATTTGTCTTCAGACTCCTTGGTCACTGATTTTTTTAAGAAGACGTGACAATGCATACCCCAATGAAACGTATGATTACTAAAAAAAGAGAGTTAACACAACGTTACAGTGATATTACCAACACGGAACACGCTTGGTCACGTCTTCGTCGGATTAGGCAAGAACACTAAGAACCCATTCAAACTTATGGAGAAAAGTTACTAAATTTAGCAGAGGAAGCATGTCTGGATGGTTTGACAGCATCACAAGATTTAGAAAAACATCTTGTGGGCATATTTATTGATGGATTGGCAGGGAGTGATATTAAACTACACATGATTCATAAAGATCCGAAAACGATAAATGAAGCGATCCAAATGGCAATTAGAGAGCATAATGTTCGAACAAGATTTAACCAGTGTATGGAACAGGAACCCATAGTTGAATCACATCCGGATCATGAACCGATGGAAATTGGTCATTCCAGCTCGCGTTGGCATCGCCCAAGCCATATGAATAATCAGGAGCAGTCAAGAACAAATGATACTCGACACCCTCATAGGCAACAGAACGTCCATCAAGTTAATGCCCCTACTTGTTTTCTTTGTGGAATTCGAGGACACCTAGCTCGAGAGTGCCGACGACAACATCCTCGCTTACACGAGCAAAGCTATAACAACCCACGACATCAGGGTTATGGCAATAGCAATCATTATGGTCAGAATTTTCGCGGAGCACATACATCTTCCAAGTTTATAAGAGGACACTGGAATAGTCTTAATAAAAGAGCTTGTCGCATGGCAGTCAGAAACCTTATCAACGGAATCAAACAACGAAAGATATGCGACGTACAAAATGTTACAACAATTGACCAACAAAGTTGTTTAATAACAACAGACGATAGAATAAGGGCATATATCAAACCACTTCACAGACATCACCAGGTTGGATTTGTAAAGTCAAATGAGACGCGATGGGCCCCCATGATTAATAGTCAACCAAGGCACGAACTACAAGTGAAGAAAACAACGATGATTTGTGTCGCAACACAAACAGACGTCGACTTTAACACCGCCACAACATATACTGGTACACCAGAAACAGTAGACTTCCACACATTTGACGTACACACTGGAATAGCATTAAGACAGTTGGCCAGGCAGACAAATTCGCAAGAAATTCCAGTCACTGAACCAACCGTACAAGAAGTACCAAAGAC
This sequence comes from Oreohelix idahoensis, assembly GCA_024509875.1. NCBI lineage: Eukaryota > Metazoa > Mollusca > Gastropoda > Stylommatophora > Oreohelicidae > Oreohelix > Oreohelix idahoensis. The sequence goes on from JAMPIV010022933.1 coordinate 105,271, forward strand.
CCAGTAAAGGCTTCTATGAGAACTCTATCATTTGAATGACCCATTATACTTGTTGTTTTATTAAGTTATTAAAAGCTTGTTTGAAGGAACAGAATGAATTTGATTCCATCTTTATGAGATGCTGATCGTATGCCATGTACATTTAAACTACCACTATACGAAGTCACTATTAACATCAAAGAAGGAACTGAACGAACCTGAAGTATACAAGATAAGGATTAGAGTATCATCCAGGAATTTACACCTCTGGCGGAGATGGCCAGTAATGATATCAACTAAATAACTTGGAAGATAACTCAGAGAGAAAGAAAGAATGGATAAAAGAAAGAACTTGTAAAACATATACGTACGCTATGACACCTTCATCCATAAGGAGGCCAATCAATGCCAGGTTTTAAAGCTTTTAAAGACAGTACCTTAGATATGCAGATGATACCGTGTTGTTAGCTGAAAGCGAACAGGAGTTACAAGAACTAGTGAAGCAAGTGAACAGTATAAGTCATGAATATGGACTCGACATTAATATTGAGAAAACAAAAACTATGATAATTAGCAAAACAGACGATAAACCCACATTAAAGATAAGCGTAAATGGGAAAATCCTGGAACAAGTCAAGAGCTACGTATATCTTGGTCATATAATAACAGAAGATGGCAGATGTAATACAGAAATCAAGAAGAGAATAGGAATGGTCAAAGCTACATTCAACAACATGAAACATATGCTGACATCTAAACAGTTATCTCACAAATTAAAACTGAGAATCATAAAGTGTTATATATATTCTGCATTTCTGTATGGTGCAGAAACATGGACGATGAATAAGCATTTGGAAGAAAGAATTGAGGCTCTTGAAATGTGGATATATAGAAGAATGGGGCGTATCTCATGGAAAGAGATAAAAACAAATAAGGAGGTCCTAGAAAATCTAGGTATGAAAAGAGAACTAATGAGGGAGGTCAAAGTTCGGCAGCTAAAATACTTTGGCCACATAAAAAGGCATAACACCTTGCAGAAGACCATAACAGAAGGGAGAGTTGAAGGCAAACGTGCAAGGGGAAGACAGCGCTATAAGTGGGAAGATAACATCAAGAGATGGACAGGAAAGAGTCTATCAGAGTGCACCACCAAGACAAGAGACAGAAGACGTTGGAGATCCATTACAGCCAAATTTCGTTGTGGAGATGGCAACTGATGATGATGATGATGACATTAGCTGAAATACAGTACTGTATGTGTACAGTATCTTGGCTATCTAGTCAATACAGGCACACTACAGTATCTCATATAACTTTGCTTAGTATAAAGTATGGTGTTCCCACAAGGTCCAAATCGCATATCGTCCTATTTCACAGAACGCATCCTGGACGTTAAGCGGCACATGACTGTATATATATATATATATATATATATATATATATATATATATATATACATATATATATATATATATATATATATATATATATATATATATATATATATATATAGAGAGAGAGAGAGAGAGAGAGACAGACAGACAGACAGACAGACAGACAGACAGACAGACAGACAGACAGAGAGAGTGAGAGAGAGAGCTATTAAATTATATTTTGCTGAACTACTTTCAGCTGGTTTAATACTGTTACCAACAGATTACTGGTATATATATATACAATGTATATATTTATTATTATATTTATCTGTCGGAGGGAAGGTATTTGTTTTTAGAATCAGGATGCTTTCCTGTTCAAAGATATATCACTCATGATTGATTGATACTGTTGTTATATGGATTATCTCCCCTGGAGATCGAATTTGGCGTATGAATCTGGATTTTGTTAGTCTGTGCCTTGTTGGGCCAGAAAACAGATTGTTCTTGTTTAGGTTTATGCAAGAATGTTTATGGTCCGAGTCTATGTTTACTCTGTGTCTATTTCAGACGATTCGGTCTTATATCGTGATATCTTGGTATGTCTATGTGGAACTATTTTTCCTTGTACTGTACTTTGGGGTCAGGTGCTTTCGGCGCATGAAGATACGTTAGGGAGTTCTTCGGTGTTGAAGGAGCCTGGCGGGATGTCATGTCTGAGACCTGTCAAAAGTTTGTGATCTCTTCGATTTATTATGGGAACGAAGATAGTTTCTTCTAGGATTGTTAAATCCATGAGTTCCCCAGTGTTGATTCAGTAACGCCAGGAGAGTGTTTGTGTTTGCTAGTATATTTTGTATGGCAAGGTAAAGAACTGTTCACTGAACTCTTTCATTCCTAGGCTCAGATGGGCAGACGTCGATATGAATTTACCTATGTATATATGTCGGGACGACATGTTTATCTAGCAGCACTGTATATGTTTATATGCAGCAATTGTGAGGACAGAATATGCTGATTCTTGTAGAATCATTTATTGTTGATGAACAAAGCTTCGATTGAAGATTTGCTATACATCCGTATAGTGAGCGATGCTCAACAGGGAACCAGAAGCCATTTTGGAATCCTATGTATTTTGGAATCCTATTTATTGTCGATCATCAATCAGAGAACGGGAATGCCCCCTATTATCAGGTGATGATTAAGAGATCACAGGTATAAAGAAAACCCACCTCCGAAAACGGCGAGTATCTGCCTGAATGGCGAGGGACACTTGTCTCTGTACAAGAAAATAGGATACTCACGTAAAAATCAATGTCAGGTTAGACATTAAAAATAACCTGAGATTTCGCCTCAAGTATTAGCGGGCGTACGAAAAAAAAAAATAAAAAATAAAGAAAACCCAATACTAGTGGGTTAACATTATCTTCACATAGATTTGCTGTACTTTCATCCATTTGCGTTTGTCATCATTGATGTCTACACTCACCCATTACATCAGAATACGCACTTAACAGTACACCTTGTCAGGGCCCCAACAGTAGGTAACCTGACCCATTTACAGAACATTGTGACTGGACGAGCTATTCACACAAAAAACCAGTCCATACTAATCTGGTGCGAGAAACAAAGCTTTATCAGTGTGATGTCCAGTATAATAGACCTTATCAATGTGATGGCACTTTAACAACCCTACTACCAATCTTAATAAGCTTTATCAATGTGGTAGGCCAGTTTCCTGGGTCAATCTGCACAGTGGACATTTTGAGAAGTCAGCTACTGAGACCAGACCGTTTCCTGTGGCCTGATACGACACACCAGTAGTACAACGCTACAGTTGAAGTCAGCATGACCTGTCCTGTCAGCGTATACGGTATTTAGGTCAGCGCTCGTTAACAGACGGTGTTTACATAGAACAGACAGCGATACACAGCAGATTTGTTTACAAGAATTAACTGTGTTAGCAAGAAGTGCTATGGAACTGAGAGGTCTTACACGTCAACGGTGGATCTTCTTGTGTTCTGCTACATATTGTTGAACTGTGTAATAGTTAAAACAGAAATATAATTTATTAAAGTGGCAGTTTATTTTGAGTAGAAACTGTACCATAATTCTGTAGAACTAAGCCTTAGTTGCAACACATTACATTGCATTTATATGACATATATATATTTATGTTTACATGTTTGCATATTATTTGTGTGTCTATGTCGTGGGAGGTTGGTGAGGTGACTATTATAGGAGATACCAAGTCATATAGGTCCTATATTAGTGTTCTGTAGGGAGCAATTTTCTTAATTGAAAATTTGCACGCAACATCTGTTGCTATTTTTGCTAGCTGTGATGATTTGTCCCATCGTTGTTTTCGTAATATTTTTTCTGTTCTTCAGTTTTGTTTTGATTTGTTTGTATTTGTAGGTCTAACCTTTCCTTTCATTTAATTCTATACACACTCTATATTTATACACTGTGACGTCATTTCTGTTGTTTATTTCATCGCGGTTATCATCACAGTCGGCGTCTGTGGCCTAATGGATATGAACGCAGTTTCATAATCCAGATATACTAGGTTCGAAACCTGCTGCAGTCGGTTTGGTAGCAGATCGCTTTGTGTGGATTTTTAACAATGGTATAAGCGCCGTACCGTTCAGAAAGCAATGGCAAACTACTGAATGAAAAAATTGCCTAGAAAAATCAAAAACAGCAAATAAAAGCTGGGGTTGATTGCCACGTCCTGTAAAGGATAAGCAACTAACTTATCATCACAGGTTCTGTGATTATTTTCTTCAGTTTTCTATTTAATTTAGTTGATTTCTGCGAATGTTTTCATGTTGTCTTTTATAATTGTTTTGTTGTGTTCTTGATCGACATACACTATATGAAACATATTTGATCATACACTACTAGCTGTATAGTGAACTTATGAGTAATAATCAACTGATGATTAATGGCTGTTATTAAAGGTACACAGTTGATTATACAAGACCTTATTTAAAAGCTTGTTTCCCACAGAAATTGTGATAAAACGAGCTGATTATTCAAGCTATTAAGAGCTTGTTTCCATTTATTTGGAGATAGATTTCATTATTGCTATTTCAGGTATCTAGTCACATATTAGTATACATTATGTCGACTTTAGATTACTTTATTGAGCAAGGGAAATCCCTAGGCAAGACTGGAGATAAGTTGGAGGAGTATGCTACCAGTCAATATGAAAAGGCACAAAAATTGGAAATTGAAAAACTGAAAGCTGAAGAGAGAAAACAAAAAAGTGAGGATAGAAAATTGGAAATAGAATTTGAACAAAAGAAATTGCAGATGCAGGTTGAGGAAAAGAGATTCCAAATGGAAATGGAAAAACAAAACAGAGAAGCTGAACAAAAAAGATTAGAAAGAGAAGCTGAGGCTGAACAAAAGAGATTAGACAGAGAAGCTGAACAAAAAAGATTAGAAAGAGAAGCTGAGGCTGAACAAAAGAGATTAGACAGAGAAGCTGAGGAGAAAAAAGCAATGAGAGAACATGAACATCAAAAAGTACTTTTAGCATTTGAGTTAGAAAAATTGAAATTGACAAATATGAGTAATGTTAATCAGTCAAATGATAACAGTGGTAAACCCTTTACTTATAAGGTCAAGGTACCAGCGTTCAATCCTTCCAGTGACGATATAACATTCTGGCTGGATAGATTTGAACGCTCTTTTCGAGCTCATAATGTGGATAAATCACAATATGCAAACCAGTTATCAGAAAATTTGAAAGGTGATTTTCTGACTAGTTTAAGTTTGGTTGAAGAGGCTGACAAGGATAATTATGATGTTATTAGAGCAGCCTTATTGAAAAAATATCAAATAACAGAGGAAGGTTACCGTATTTTGTTTAAGAAAATGGTACCTGAATCAGGGGTAGAATTCTCAGAATTCATTGCTAGGACACGTCTTACATTTAATCGTTGGATTGAATTGTCCAAAACAGAAAAGACATATGAAGCCCTTATGGACTTGTTGCTCAGGGACAAGATTATGTCAGGTGTTAATAAACCATTCCTTGAATTCCTACATGAGCGTAAACCCAAGACACTAAAAGAAATGGAAGAATATTGTACCCAATACGTCACGGCACATCCGGACGTAGCTTTTAGCAATGCTAAGGTTAAAGAAAGTATGCCAGTTGCATCAGCAACACCATACAACCCTAATTATTCACACAAATTTCAGGGACCACAAAACAGGTTTGATAAAAAAGGTAACCATAATAGTTATCAAAACCAAGGTAACCAATCATTTCAGGGTTCTTCTTCGAAGAACTGGAGACGAGCCGACAGCCCTCGATTCAGAGGTGGTCATAATTATAGAAATTTCCGCAGAGGAAGTCATTATAGGAACTATCCAAGTTATCCATCATGGAGACAACAAGACCATAATTATAGAGATACTCATTATAATGAATATGATAATGGTAACCATGAGAATTATGACTCAAACCCAAATAGGGGTTACAATAGAGGAAATAATAATGATTACGCAGGCAATAATAATCGAGGTAGATCACAATACAAAAAACATAAATCTCATTATCAGGCAAACTCTGCACAGCAAGAGTCACATGAAGCCTATAAACAGACCAAAGATAATAATGATGCTAATAATATGGCATGTTCCGCTTTTGATTTTGGGAGAGCATCTCAGTGCCCCCAATGCAAAACATTATTTGAACCAACTACGGTGTCCACTTTAAGTTGTGGCCATCCTCTTCCCGCTCTTCCTGCGTCAGTCGCGCATGATGGAAGAGGTTCTCTTGTCTTACATAGAGGTTTAGTAAATGACAATCCAGTCTCAGTTCTTTTTGATTCTGGATGCACCACAATTGGTGTTAGGCAGTCGCTTGTAGATCCTTCTCGTTTTGGGAAAAACAAAATATGCAAACTGCTAATGCTGTAGTCACTAGAGCTCAAGCTCTTAATATGCCTCAAACTTCATCTACTGAAGATAATGAAGTGCATAACCAGGATGATCCCTTGGTAATTTCTCGTGACTCGTTTATAAAACAGCAAGAAGAGGATCCGACTCTAAAGAAATTCTTCACGCTTGCAACAAAAGGTGATCCGAATAAAGATACAAAGCGTAAATCTTGGATTACAATGAAGAATGGCGTACTTGTACGTATGGTGCAAGACTCCGCTAAGTCAAGTCATTCTCAGATTCTTGTGCCCAAGAATTTGAGAGTTAAAATTTTGCAACACGCACACGACTCTCAGTGTGCTGGACATATGGGTTTTTCCCGTACAAAGTCAAGAGTTCTTGCGGCTTTCTTTTGGCCTTTTGTGAACAAAGACATACGGATTTATTGTCAATCTTGTATAGTATGTCAAGAAGTCAAATCCAAAGGTCCACGCCATGCTCACCTATTCAGGTTGCAGACATTCCTATTCGACCATTTCAGAAAATGGCGATAGACATCATTGGTCCATTTAAGATCAAATCTGCTAGAGGACATCAGTTTATCTTAACGTGTGTGGACATGTGCACACGTTGGCCAGAGGCTATTCCTCTGAAGAGCATTACTACTGCTGACATTGCAGATGCTCTTTGGCTTATATTTTCTCGTCTGGGATTCCCCGGAGAAATATTATCAGACCATGGTACCCAACTAATATCGGATACCATGTCTCAAGTGATGTCGACTCTGCAGATAGAGAGATCTTTGAGTAGTATCTATCATCCTATGTCCAATGGGATGGTCGAACGGCTAAATAGAACACTCAAAAACTTGCTAGGGAAGATAACTGAGGATCATCCTCAAGATTGGGACAGGGTTTTACCCGCGGCCCTCTTCGCTTACAGAGAGGTCCCCAATGAACATACAGGATTTTCTCCCTTTGAACTTGTCTTTGGCGCGCGACCGCGCGGCCCTATGTCTTTGCTTCATGATCTCATAACCGCTGATAATATTACCGATGACACGAAATCTTCTTACGAATATGTCATCGCGCTGAGACAAAAGATTATCGAAGCATGCAAATTGGCAACTTCTTCTTCTGAATTTGCTAAGCAGAAAGCAAGACAATTTGCCAATAAGAAAAGAACCTTACGACAACTTTGTCCTGGTGACAAAGCATTTGTTTTACTACCTTGTAGGGAAAACAGACTTCTTATTTCTTGGAAAGGTCCGTACGATATAATCTCGAAAATTTCCGATGTTGACTACATTGTCGATATTGATGGAAAGCATAAAACCTTCCACATCAATATGCTTACGGAATTCCATGAACGTCCGGATTATTTACAGCCTATTTTCCAGGCAACGGACGATTCACCAGTCCAACATGGTCATTACTCATCACTGTCCGTAATACAGGATGAGGAAACAAGTTTTTCGGATGTTAATCTTCCGCTTCCGATGATTCCACTTCATTCGAGTGAATCATGGAAAAATGTTACTGTCTCTCCTGATTTATCTCTAGGAGAACAGCGACAAGTTTCGGCTATGTTACAAACATTTCAGGATGTCCTTACTGACATCCCTGGACAAACTCATGTTATTGAACATGACATTATTCTAACTGACCATAATCCTATTAGGGTCAGACCTTATCCTATCCCTATACATTTTCAAGCACAGGTTGAGAAGGAGTTGGATGAGATGATAGATTTAAAAATAATTGAACCATCCACTTCTGCATATTCTTCGCCGATGGTTATTGTTCGGAAAAAAGACAATAACATACGTCTTTGCGTTGACTATCGCAAATTGAATCAAGTTACGAAGTTCGATGCTGAACCTATGCCTTTACTAGAAGAGCTACTTACTAGGCTTTCTAAATCTCATTTTTTCACTAAACTAGATTTGTCTAAAGGATATTGGCAAGTTCCTTTATCTGAACGCGCCAAACCAATTACGGCTTTTTCTACACCTAGAGGCCTTTTTCAATGGAATTTCATGCCTTTCGGCCTTATGAACGCACCAGCTACATTCGTACGCATGATGCGTCGAATTCTATCTTATCGGTCAGATGTCATCGCGTATCTAGACGACATCTGTCTTTTCAGCGATACTTGGGAAGATCACTATTCGGGGTTAGTTGAATTACTGTCTACTCTACGCGAGTATAACCTGACAGCGAAACCCTCTAAAGCCTGCATTGGTTTTAGCGAAATTTCTTTCCTAGGCCATCGAGTGGGTCATGGTTTCCTAAAGACAGAGGACCATAATATCACTAAGATACTTAACATCTCTATTCCTAAGACTAAAAAGCAAGTGCGAAGTCTCTTAGGTCTTATTCAATTTTATGGAAGATTCATTCCGAATCTATCCTCTATCATGGCACCTCTTTCTACACTACTAAAAAAAGGGTCGCCTAATATGGTCCACTGGTCACAAGAATGCCAATCCTCTTTGGATAAGATCAAAACTTTGTTTTCATCACCACCTATTTTAGTGTTACCTACTACAGATAAGACATTTGTTCTTCGTAGTGACGCTTCATCCACTGGGATTGGAGCGGCACTAATGCAAGAGTACTCTGGAACTCTGCATCCTGTAATGTATATCTCCAGAAAACTTAATGCTGCAGAAAGAAATTATTCGGTTTTAGACCGTGAACTATTGGCTATGGTTTGGTCAATACTCAAACTACAAAGATTCCTTCTAGGCGCACATTTCATAGTAGAAACCGATCAGAAAGCTCTTACGGCTATACAGAGTAAAAATTTGAAGAGCTCGAGGTCTACTCGATATGCAATTGCTCTTCAACCTTTTCATTTTTCGGTACGAGCTATCCGTGGATCAGATAATGTGATGGCAGACATTTTGTCTAGATGCCCACATGATTCCACCTAACTGTTGGGTCTTGGACTTCTTAATACATCCAACTCTACAACAGTTTTTCTTTTCTATATCAAGATAAATACACATTGTAATTTGTAATATAGTGATTGCATCACTACTATGACTACGTTCATTGATATAGATATTCACCGATACTCGTTGATGATTTTTCTTTTTTGTCAATCATGTACTTATAATGCTTAAATGTGAAATTGTTATATGCATTGTGTCATTGCCAGCATTGTAGTATACGTTGGTGGCACCTCCCTGGAAACATTTATGCTTAAGAGAAATGCTTTCTCTGAGATGTTGAGATGTATTCTCACAAGTCGATCTATGCTTCGACTTTACCTTAATTTGAAATTATAAATTGCTCTTATTAGTCATCTGCGCATTATTCGTGCGTGGTGAGCCTATTGTATGTTGCTCTCGGATGAAAAAAAAAATTTCATTTTTTTTCCCGGGGGTTGCGGTAGTCTGTTACCAACAGATTACTGGTATATATATATATATATATATATATATATATATATATATATATATATATATATATATATATATATATATATAGATATATATATATATATATATATATATATATATATATATATATATATATATATACAATGTATATATTTATTATTATATTTATCTGTCGGAGGGAAGGTATTTGTTTTTAGAATCAGGATGCTTTCCTGTTCAAAGATATATCACTCATGATTGATTGATACTGTTGTTATATGGATTATCTCCCCTGGAGATCGAATTTGGCGTATGAATCTGGATTTTGTTAGTCTGTGCCTTGTTGGGCCAGAAAACAGATTGTTCTTGTTTAGGTTTATGCAAGAATGTTTATGGTCCGAGTCTATGTTTACTCTGTGTCTATTTCAGACGATTCGGTCTTATATCGTGATATCTTGGTATGTCTATGTGGAACTATTTTTCCTTGTACTGTACTTTGGGGTCAGGTGCTTTCGGCGCATGAAGATACGTTAGGGAGTTCTTCGGTGATGAAGGAGCCTGGCGGGATGTCATGTCTGAGACCTGTCAAAAGTTTGTGATCTCTCTTCGATTTATTATGGGGACGAAGATAGTTTCTTCTAGGATTGTTAAATCCATGAGTTCCCCAGTGTTGATTCAGTAACGCCAGGAGAGTGTTTGTGTTTGCTAGTATATTTCGTATGGCAAGGTAAAGAACTGTTCACTGAACTCTTTCATTCCTAGGCTCAGATGGGCAGACGTCGATATGAATTTACCTATGTATATATGTCGGGACGACATGTTTATCTAGCAGCACTGTATATGTTTATATGCAGCAATTATGAGGACAGAATATGCTGATTCTTGTAGAATCATTTATTGTTGATGAACAAAGCTTCGATCGTAGATTTACTATACATCCGTATAGTGAGCGATGCTCAACAGGGAACCAGAAGCCATTTTGGAATCCTATGTATTTTGGGAATCCTATTTATTGTCGATCATCAATCAGAGAACGGGAATGCCCCCTTATTATCAGGTGATGATTAAGAGATCACAGTTATAAAGAAAACCCAATACTAGTGGGTTAACATTATCTTCACATAGATTTGCTGTACTTTACCTAAAGGAATCTTCGCTAGAAAAGAGGTCCTGTTTAGGAGTCAAGTTTGAACAGTATTTATTAACTGACATGCTCGGTCAGTAAGGCCTGATGATTGTATTGATAAACAATGGAAATCTAAGTGCTTGTTTACAGATGTTCCATTGCAATGTTATTCAACATGAATGCTAACTTATGATGGTAGACCATTGATCAACAATATGCCATTTATGTCAACCTGTGTTCCTGTAACGATGCTCGTACTGTCCATGTGTACGTCCTATTAAATAATATGAAACGACCACAGTAGTCCAGCCATCCTTGACTTCCACCTGTGATTGGAGTGAGTGACCTGTGCACCTGTCGAACTGTCATCCATTCGCGTTTGTCATCATTGATGTCTACACTCACCCATTACATCAGAATACGCACTTAACAGTACACCTTGTCAGGGCCCCAACAGTAGGTAACCTGACCCATTTACAGAACATTGTGACTGGACGAGCTATTCACACAAAAAAAACCAGTCCATACTAATCTGGTGCGAGAAACAAAGCTTTATCAGTGTGATGTCCAGTATATCAGACCTTATCAAATACGAGTAAAAACATACATTTCTCACAGAAGGGGGTGGGGAATACTTAATTTACAACAAACTTAGATGACTCAGTTGTTGTGCTTGCCATTCTAAAAATCCATGTGAAGCACCCTGAGATAGGAGCACTATTCTCCTATGTATATCTCTACAAAGAGTACCCTTAAGGGAAAGTTGCTACATTTGTAAAAAAACGCATTCCTTTTACTCTAATTTTAGCCATTATTGGACCACTTATGCAGAGCAGGGGAGACAACCCGCGACACGGTATCTTCTGAGGATGTGGCCAAGCCAATTCCAGCGTCTACCCGATATGAAGGTTTGCGTGTTTTCTTGGTGGCTCCGAGTTAGCAGTTCACTATTTGCACACTCACATAAACACATCCAAGAAAAAAAAACAGACAGTCTTAATAAACATAGACAACAGGTGGGACTAAACATTAATCTCAAGAAGACAGAAGTTATGACACTCAATGTAAGAAATCCTGAACCTATAAAAATAAGGGACCATGAGCTAGCAAATACAAATACATTTACATACTTAGGTAGCATACATGGCGGAACAAGCAAAGACATGAGTAACCAAATGAATAAAGCCAGAATAGACTTAGCCAATCTTAACAACATCTGGAAATCTTCCCAGTACAGTTCAGGCACTAAATTAAAAACATATGAAAGCTGCGTAGTTTCTGTACTTATGTGCGGTGCATAATGCTGGAAAGTAACAGAAAAGGAAATTTGCAAATTGTCCTATTTCCACACAACCTGCTATTTTCGTGGACCCTGCTTTAAATCGAAGTCAGCTTCGTCAGAGTAGGAATGTTCAGTCACCGAAGTTGATTAAATTATATATGATGCCTACCTTGCCCCAAGAAAGATGTCTATCTTGTGCTATCTATCAACCTAGTAAGACGCTGACTGCCGTTGACGTGTTCATTGCATAATAACAAAATGCGATGGACCTACTCTAGGATCGGGATCTTAAGTCTTTGTCCCGGGCGGCTAATTACATTGTCCCGGGCGGCTAATTACATTGTTCAGACCAGCAATGGACTATACTCTGACTTACATTTGAGACTGCACTAAAAAAAAAAATGAATGGAAGACGATCCAGGACAAAAGCACACTACTATGTTGAACAGAAGGCCGACCCAAGGTGCCTTGAAGTGGTGGGTCGGCTTGAGTGCTTTGGTGATATAGTGAGCTACATCAGTGGGAGCTTTTGCTCCTGATCGGTTCAGCCATGCTGAGCAGATCTTCTTCTTCTTCTTTGTTCATCCTGAAAAGGACGTTGGTTGCGTTGTGTCCGTTTACAGTGAAGCTGCGATATTTGCGCCTTTCGGCCGACACATCCGACTCCAGCATGGCATTTTTGGGACCGGGTTAGCCTTCCCTCTTCGATCCCTACTCACTCAGCCAGACTGCAGTGATGCAGCCTGTTTCCAGGACCACCATTTGGAGATGGAGTAGGGTCTTGGTCAGCTCTGGTTCGCTGACCCTGACGCAAGCAGTCTAGCTATGGGTCGCTAACTGCATTCCCCACTGTTGACGCGTCTTAGGTCCCTAAGATCAGATTTTGAGCAGATTAAAATGGAAGGGACAGACAAAGTGGGCACATCTCTTTCCTCCAGGTTAAAGGAGGTTGGAGAACAGGACTGACAACCCTGCCGGGGAAAAAACCTATTTGCCACATAAACTGAAATAGTTGTGGAAATAAGTAAAAGCCAGAGACAGAAAATACCCTCGCAAGAGGAACGTATGACGTAGGGACCTGATGAAAGCCAGTCAATGGAAGTCAGGCCGCCGACACCACTTCTAACGACGAAGGTAAAAATTAGAATAGGCACCTGGAACATACGGACAATGCAGGAGGCCGGAAGACAGCACTGGTAGCTGGAGAGATGAGACGATATGGAATAAGACTCTTAGGACTAGCAGACATGAGAATAAATGGAACTGGTGAATTTACAACCAATACAGGGGAAAATGTCATTCATTCAGGACACAAGGATGAAGACCACACACACACACACATAAGGTGTTGCTATAATGATGTCCCAGGAAGCCAGAAGAGCACTACTAGAATGGGAATCAATATCATCCAGGATAATAAAGGCAAGATTCCAGAGAAATGGAAGAAAAATCACCATTATTAAATTTTATGGCCCTACAAATAATGCAGATGAAGATACGAAGCAAGATGTTTATGATGAACTCCAAGGAACATTGGACAGAACACACAGGAGAGACATTATGATAGTAATGGGAGATTTAATTGCAAAAGTAGGAGTAGACAACAAAAACTGGGAACTAATCATGGGAAAGAATGGCATAGGAAACAGAAATGAAAATGAAGAACTCTTTGTAAACTTTTGTGATTTGAATGACCTGGTCATCGGAAGGACTATCTTTCCACACAAAGACATGCACAAGACCACATGGAACTCCCCAAATGGTCACACGCAAAACCAGATAGACCACTTCACCATAGAAAGAAAATGGAGACGCTGCCTACAATATGTTAGAGTAAAGAGAGGAGCTGATGTAGCGTCAGACTACCACCTTCTCCTAGCGTCACTGAGGATACAATTTAGGGCGCACAAAGACAGACCAGGAAGAGCAAGCCTGAAATATAATACCCAGAACCTTATGAGCAAAGACACAAGAGTTCAGTTCAACCTAAAGTTAAGAAATAGATTTTAAGCACTGGAGAACCTTGAAGAGGAAAGTATAGATAATCATTGGTGCCACAATTCAGGAATCATACAGGAATACATGTGAAAAACTTCTTGGCAAATGAAATAAATAACAGAAGGAATGGCTCACAGAAGACACATGGAACCACATTAGAGAAAGAAGTAAACAACTGTAAAGATGCAGAAGAGAAAACACAACTGCTCACAATATAATGGGAGCTAAACAGGAAAGGGAAAAAGAGTGTCATGCAAGATAAAAGAGAATTTATTAAAAAAACTTACAGAGGAAGCCGAGATTGCAACAAAAAAGGTGACTTGAAAACATTATATAATATCACCAGAACTTTATCTAAGAAACATCAAAACCACAATACAACAGTGAAGAGCAGAGAAGGACAAAACATTAGCAATGAAGAGAAACAAAGGGCCAGATGGGCTGAATCCTAAACCGAAACCAACCAATACAGCAACCCATCATAGAACCAGCAGAAGAACCCCTACAGTGCAACATGAACCCACCCACTAAACAAGAGATCTCTTGGGCAATAAAACAGCTAAAAAATGGGAAGGCTGCAGGGCCAGATGGAATACCACCAGAAGCCCTGAAGGCAAATATACCATACAGAGTTACTATATTACTACAGAGTTGCTACACCAAGTCTTCAAGAAAATCTGGGAAAAAGAGGCCATCCCAAAGAGCTGAAAGGACGGCCACATTAAAAAGCTGCCAAAGAAAGGAAACTTGACTGTATGTGGCAACTGGAGGGGTATACTGCTAGCTGTGGTTGGAAGAATTTTGACCAGAGTTTTGATAGACCGTATTACGAAGGCGGTGGATGACAAACTCAGAGAAGAGCAGGCAGGATTTCGTGCAAGATCGGAAGATCATCTACAGACCAGATAGCAACACTGAGAATCATTATAGAACAATCAAACGAATGGCAGACCCCCTTATATATAAATTTTGTTGACTTCGAAAGAAACTGTCGATAGTATAGACCGTACTGTGATATGGAAAATCCTGAGACATCATGGAATCACAGAGAAATTCATTAAAATCATTTACGATTTCTACCAGGAGGCCTCATGCAAAGTAGTGCACAAAGGAAAACTATCAGAGCCTTTCACAGTACACAGCGGGGTCAAACAGGGGTGTCTGCTATCACAAACAATTGTTCTAATGGTCATAGACTGGTGTAGCAAAATATGCGAGAATAAACGCTCAATTCAGTAAGATCTGGGCATAAAACGATAATAAATACATTTGCCCGCATGTGTCTGACGGTTGTCATCTTCAAAGCCAGCACCGCTGCCTTTTGCACAGTGCTAAGCCTAGAGAACGATTTCACGGAAAAAGTCTGACAAGCTTTAGTTTCGTTTTCGACAAACACTACTAATAGTTAACCTTTGCCCAATCTGCTGATTACACTTTGTAAGTCTAGCCTTACAATTAACTATTGGCGGAAGTATACCGCAATATAGCTATCTGAAGTAACACTTTTTGTCAACTTTGTAGCAAAATCAGTAGTAATCCTTACATTTTTTGGTAATATTACACGATACAATGCTAAACATCATCTCATAATCGGAACCTCTTCTACCCCGTGAAACGAGGTGTAGAGGGTACCCAAGTGCACAAGGCCCATGGGCGGGACATGTAATCAAAGTGACTTGGCAAACAGGTGATTAGCCCATTGTGCCCTACAATGCTAAACTAGTAACGCAAATTCTTAAACCCGCCCCGTCTACCCCGCTTCGATGACACAGTCTGCAACGCATATATTCACACTGCGAAAAAGCCAGCCACGGCGTAACCACGCAGACAGTTTTATTTCCTCCTAGGGTAGCATTTCTAATGTAACTAACACAAGTAGTTATTGGAAAAAATACATGCTCGCAAGATGAAAGAGAGGAAGATGGCGGACTTGTGTAAAATTTTAGTTGACGATGGACGATGAAATAAATTGGAAATTTTAAACCATTAGGAAGTTCCCCATAAGAATTATATAGTAGTGTGACGTAAAGTTAGCTGAGTAAGAATGTACTTTAAAATATATGATATTCCCAGTAATAGAGAAGTTATTGAAGAAAAACTAATATGTAGGAAAACACGACCACACACACTGGCGTTCCTGCTCATGTTTTTTTTGGTAACGTTAGGGGGACGCGAGCTGGAAAAAGAGGCAGGGAGGTACATTCAAATTAGCTTGAGGTGAACAGAGTATGAATGGGAAAGGGAAACGGTAGGAGAAATGTAATCTAACGTGATATCTTTTGTATTGGGCATGACTAGAGCAGACTAGCCAATCCATCACCAGTTATTCAAAATTATTCTGGGTTTTTCATTCAAACTGCATTTGAATTCAAGTAGTAGAACGTTACGATTGGCTGGACTGGTAGATATTAGCAAAAGGCTTTGATTATTCATTGCCAGTTGAACTAATATTTTTATACAGATACGCTGAAAAACAGCTGTGTTAATTATAAACTTAAATGAAGAATCAAGTCACAGTCTGTACGATTCGGAGGAAGCTGAGGCCATTTCTTCACTAAATCAGCGTCATTTGTTTATATATTTCTTGATTGTGGTAAGGATATTTTATGAAATTTACTATGTTTGGTCCAACTACAAAAGTTAGATACTGCTTTTGGGGAAAAAGTGAAGAACATGTCGGAAGCAGACATTGTTGAGTCCACACATTAAACGGTATCTGACTGATGTATGTTGTTATGATTATGTTGACATATTATTGTATTAAAATAGTTTAGCAAGCCCCTGTGTTCAATGAACACTGTTAACATGCCTGAAGCAAATATAAGTAAAAAGATAGAAGAGAATATCATAAAAAAGGGAATGTGGTTACTCCACATTATTGTATGGAGGAAAAGTATGTGAACGTACAGTGGCGTATCTACTATAAGGACTTGAGGTGTGGTCACAACCAGGTGGGAGTCCTGTACGATTCGGGGCTAGTGCATTTGTAAGGCACGCGAGGCTGACCCCATACCCACGTAGGGAATTAAGTGTTAGAATAAATGATCAGAGATAAAAGGCCAGGGTGTCCTTTTGTTGCAGAGGGTCTATGTTCCTGTTGCCGGCTGGTGACAGGAAACCTGCTGAGTGCTTATAAACGCCAACCAGTCCCCAACCAGACTTATATGCTGTTGAATATCCAGTAGGAGCTTTGGCGATTGTTGAACTTGAAATTTCTGCAACTACCTATCGTATTATCTTACAACAAGGACTCTCAGGTGAAGAGTAAAACATCTGGTGCATCTCTGACATTCTCTTGTGTTTCAAAATATTACACAGGAATATTATGGGGGTAGGATGAACTACAGCCCTCATATACAGTGACTCTCTCGTTATATAAATACAGTGAATTAGCTTAATATTTCCTACAGGAAGAACAGTTATAAATACATAATAACTTTTAGTTACACTGGCTAACAAAAAAAAATTTTTTTTTCTTTCTCTAATATTTCTATGTTTTTCTGGTCAATTTTAATGCGCTGTTTTTAAATCTGCAAATCGTTTTTCTCTATCAGGTCGGGATCTCTAGAAATACGCAATTGAAGTTTTTTAACAACGCATACAGTATTACAACATCATTCGTACAAGAAGTATAACAGTTATGTAGGCTTGAATTTATTTGCAGTCGACTTTCGTCGGTGAATGGCATGTGGTACATCGCGATGAAGCATCCGACAATAATCGGCAAGCATGGTCACACTCCACCGTCCTTGATAACGTGACTCCATTACGGCGATATCTTGATGGAATCGTTCTCCATGTTCATCGCTGACTTCGCCAAGGTTGTCAGGGAAAAAAGTCAAGATGCGAATCGAGCAAATGGATTTTGAGGGACATGTTACAGCCCATAATTCTGTTTACATCTATGCACTGTTTAACAATATGCACATAGTCGACAGATTTGTAATTTCCCAGAAAGTTATCGACGATCGATTTGAATGTCATCCATGCGCGAAGTTCACTACCATGTAACAAGTTCTCGAATTGTTTGTCTGCAATAACTTTCCTAATCTGAGGTCCTACAAAGATACCTTCCTTTATCTTTGCATCGCTAACTTGCGGAAACTTTTCTCGAAGATAAGTGAAAGCTTTGCTCGTTTTATCTAACGCTTTTACAAAATTCTTCATGAGCCCCAACTTTATATGTAACGGTGGTAAAATGATGCTGTCGTTGTTAACTAATGGCTCGTGTATTACATTTTTATGCCCGAGCTGCATACGATCCCTGATAGGCCACACCTTTCTTGCATAATGTTCCTGTCTGTTGCGGCTGTCCCATTCACATAGGAAGCAACAAAATTTAGTATACCCAGTCTGCATGCCCGTGAGAATTGCAATGACCTTTAGGTCTCCACAAATCCGCCATTGGTAGTCATTGTACTTTATATTTGCCAAAAGTATAGCCATATTGTCATAAGTTTCTTTCATATGAACAGAGTAGGCGACTGGAATTGATGACAATAAATTTCCGTTATGCAATAACACGGCTTTTAGACTAGTCTTGGAAGAGTCGATGAAAAGTCGTCATTCGTTGACTATGTGCTCATGACCGAGGTGCACCATTAGACCGTGTACATCTTTGCAATAGCAAATGTCATCATCCATCTCAAAGTATTGAACAAGTTCTCTGTGTCTATGACGAAATTTAGATATCGGAATATTGGGCGCTAAAAGATTCCATTCTTTGAGTCGCGAACCGAGTAATTCCGCTTGTCCTTTGG
Organism: Oreohelix idahoensis; assembly: GCA_024509875.1. NCBI lineage: Eukaryota > Metazoa > Mollusca > Gastropoda > Stylommatophora > Oreohelicidae > Oreohelix > Oreohelix idahoensis. The sequence goes on from JAMPIV010022933.1 coordinate 124,076, forward strand.
TAAGAGCGAGATCACGTATTAGATCTGAAAGTTCTGAATGGTTAATTAAGTGAACACCATCATTCAGCGGTATATAATCCGAGTCAGAATTAGTTTCTAAAGCAGGTAAACTATCACTTTCTGATGGTTCATTCACGTCCAACGAATATTGTTCTGGTGGTACTGGGATCAGACACGTGATTGGATCATGAGGCACTGGTTTCGAAACCGATTCAATATTTGGATAAACCACAGACTTTCTAGTTTTAAAAGTGAAACCATGGATATTTGTCAAGCAGAAGTAACAATCAGTAGCGTGATTTGTCGGTTCACGCGATATTACTGGCACTCCAAAAAGCATCGACTTATGCTTCGGCGATTTTCGTAACCAACCTGCCAATGTATTTGCACAAGTCGAACAAACTGCATTTGGCTTCCAAGATTTATTTGCATCATCAACTTTCGAATCGAAATAAAGTTCATATGCTTTCTTTAGTAATGGTGTAAAGTTTTTCTGGTGAACTCGATCGATAAAATATCCGCACACGTAACAGAACAGATCAGCCGAATTTCTATAACTTCTAGAAGCCATATTTCGCTCAGAATTATTTCAAAATACAGTAACTATTTGAAAAATAGCGTAACATATGTCATGCATCTTTTAGCAGTATAAAAATTAGAATTATTTTGCATTTTATTAATTTTTAATAAGTTATATAGTAAAAATGAAACGGAGCAAATAACGGTTTCCCAAAAATATATTTATTCACAAATATCTTAAGAACCCGATGTGATAGAGATAAACGGATTTCAAATTTGAAATCAGCGCAAGAAACTGACCTAAGAACACTTATTCTTATATAAGAAAGAAAAATGTTGTTTGTCAGTGTTATTGGGCAGATTGTTTCCAACATTTTAAATTGTTCTTTTTCTGTAAACTATCTTGTCTTTGTTTTCAAAGACCTGTCCACAAGCTATGAATGGACAGGCAAAATAAATTGTAAATATTTTTTTTAAAGAAAAACTTATTTGCTAGTTATTAACTTCTTTAATAGAAACTTAAAGTGTTTGATTATTGTGTACCATCATTCATTTCTCCCCTAGACACTAGGTACACCATACACCATACACTAGAGCCAGAAGATTGACCATGTGAGACCTAGGGAGGTAGCTGTAGGTTCTCTGCACATAATTCATCATCATCATTTATAGAGTCAGAGGCCTACTTTTGCTTGACCTCACACGGTTATAGCAGACACCTTTTCATTCTTTTAGGATACCATCATAACCTCCCCAGCAAAATCAACTTTGCTACAACTGGGTTATGAGACAAACAACAGAAGGAGAGAAAAAAGGAAATACAGTGGACATTCAACAAACAGCTGGAGAATCATGAATTTGCAGATGATTTGTGCCTTCTATCACATAGACAGCAAGATATGCAGGAGAAAACAAATAGATTAGTGACAGAAGCAGCAAAGATGGGACTACGCATAAATGTAAAAAAAACAAAGGAAATGAGGATAAATAATAGGCAGATCATCTATGATGATCAATGGTAAAGTTATTGAAGAAGTAGAAAGCTTGACATATCTGGGGAGTAACATTGACAAAGAAGGGGAAACCGATGGTGACGTCAGTGCTAAGATTGTGACGATATCGTAGGTGCCCTTTTACATTTTTTTCTTTCTCTCTTACGTTATCCATTTATTTCTTCATTTTTCGCACATGAATTCATGCCATTGACACTCCCTAAATTGCTATACCCTTTCTCACACTGCAATAGTCTTATTTCATTGGTAATTGACTTTCTTGAGGATTAATTGTAATAACTTAAGTGGTCGCACCAGCTTGAATGCAGACGGTAAACGTGAAAGTAATGGTTGACTTTGACATAACTCATTTCCGACCCAGACAGAGCAGGCGGTTGACCACCTGTGTTTAGCGGTTGATCACTGCGCCTCCTTATACCTCGGCGGGAGGGACAAAGGAAGTCCAATAGTCTGTCTGAGGGAGCCGGCTGTGGTCCGCGTACGTCAGGGATTATCTGTCTGGCGGAAGATTTGAGTACGCGTGATAATCACTTTATCATTTATGTCCAGACATTATCGGCGTCTTTATTACCGATAAACCATGTCTGAAGAGACATTATGAGCAAGGTAATCATTAGGGATGAGATCACAGATGTGTTGGCAAGTCTGTGTAATAGCAACGGAAGTAATCATGCCATATTTGAAAAACAGGTCACGGGTTTAAATTTTAACGTCATAATTTTAAACACGCGGGAAACAATTAAAATTAACACCCCGACTCTCTAGTTCTAAGAGCAGAATTGGTTCAATCGAGATCAGGAAAATAACAATAGCTATGATTGGCAAGTTTGTTGGAAACACCATGTGGGAGCTTGGAGGAAAAAATGAGAATATAACTCAGCAAATTCGGAGACTAAGACAGACTGCATTACAACGTCAAAAGAGCAACTCCAGGAGCCAGAAAAGAATCGGACAGAATTCCAAATTAAATAGGACAGGACCAAAGTATTTGGGTATATTTGAAACTTAAAAGAAAACATGAATTTTTAAATACCAAGACTGTATACCTAGGAATCAAAGCACCCATCATAAGAGGGATTCTAAATTTACCGCAGACCAAGTGTTCGAAGCATCCAATGTAAGTTCCTGTGTCCATTCATCTGTGCCAGGAGATTGTATATCCCAAGTTGGGGTGAGTTGTACATATTTTTAACAATGTGAATTTGACATGTTCTTCTTGCTAAATGGTTATACAAGTCATATGAGGCTGGCAACCGCAACATATGAAAATGGTATATTCATAAACCACTACAGCAAGTGCTGGTGTTTGCTTCATGCTAGTTCGTACAGAAAACCGAAAGCAGAAGTAACCCCACACTCCGAATGGAGCTGTGAAGTGTGATAATTACATCACATGTGCATAGTGTTTATATTTTAATTTTTGAGTTATTTGTAAACCTTAGGCACAAGCCACTCGCGCTGTCCAGGCACATTTTCTCCTTAAATTAACCAGAAGAATAACGTTGATTTCTAATCATATTCCCTGAGTTATGCTGTATATGCCCAGAGAAAATAAAATCTCAGAGAGGCAAAACTGGTGGGCGGACAGCGTGAAAAGGCGCCTGTTTAATCTTCCGACCACAATGTACTTAGCAGAGGCATTTGTTCTTTTATTTTCTCTAAAGTTCGTGATACGAGGTCAGTTGGTAGTAAGAGTTTCGGTGCCACTAGTTTGCAATTTAAGAGCTGGTATTCGACACTAACCACCTACATTGGACGAGTTGTGTAGAGAAGTGCCCTTATCACAAAAGACTTGACGAAATACCTGCGGCAGTATTCAGTCATTTGAAGAGCTAAGTGCTTAATAAAGGCGAACGCAACGAACTTTTATAATTTCCCTATCAAGTCTCTATGAAGACAGTTTTTGTCTAAATTTCATCCATCATTCATATTCATTTTAAACTGTTTAAGAATAATTGATTATTACATGTGTTACGTGTTATTTTATAAATTCATAGTTGATTCAATTATTATAGTTATGAGAACGTACGCATGTATCAAACTCTTTAATATATATTTACAGCTAAACAGCCAATAAATAATAATAAGGAATTTCGCTGAATTAACTCAGCTGAGGGCTTGAACGAGCTAATTATTGCATAACCCATCTTCACAAAAGGCGGCGGCTCAGATACTTAAGTTAACATTGCTCCGCCTCATGCAGCATTGTTCTTGACATCTGAAACATCTTGTAAATCTACCGCGCGGTAGAAGCGTCATTATCCTTCTACCTACAACTCTGCCAAGAGTAATCTTGTGCGAAGGTAGACACCTTTGAAGACCCACATTAGATACTCTAGGTTTTGGCCTACTGTTGGACCACTACTGCAGAGCAAAGGGGAGGCAACCCGTGACAAAGATAAATAAAGCCAGATGCGCGTTTAATGTCCATCGACCAACATGGAACTCCTCAGCCATATCCAGAGAGAACAAAATAAAAATCTGTAACTCAAATGTAAAGTCAGTCTTGCTATATGGCTCAGAGACGTGGCATGTCTCTAAGAGTATCACCCCCAAACTACAGATACTTGTAAATAAATGTCTTCGACAGATCCTCCGTATAAGATGGCCAGATGTAATAACAAATGTAGAGCTAAGGAAAAGATGCGGGCAACAGCCAATACAAATGGAAATTAAGGTAAGAAAGTGGGGATGAATAAGACATTCACTCAGAAGAGAAAAATCAAGCATAGCCTGAGGTGCCCTTAACTGGAACCCACAGGGGAAAAAATAGTGGGGAGGTGTGACGATACGCTTGTGCGATCTCACGTCCATTCCGGCAGGATCACTTTTTTCTTCATTTTTCTCTTCCTCTCACTCATCGCTATTATTTGGCATATTTTTTGCCCTTTCATTCATTATTTTGCTCTCTACGTTGGATCAGTAGGGTGAAGTCTCTAACACTCCACACCCCTACGGAAGTATCGGCCACTGGACTATCTTTAATGTTCACATGTTTGCTTTGAGCCGATCCCAGACAGAACTGTAATAACGCCATGTAATTTGACCGATCAGCGACTGATAAGTTTTAGCTTCATTCGTCTGGTCACATTTGATAGAGACGGTCATCTCTATTGATCCCTTTGAACGTGACGGTCCGTCACTTGACTCCACGTGGCTAGCGACTATCCCTATGCCCTATGTTTGCACAAGACGGGAGATAATGAGGTTAATCGCTTCCGATGTACGTTCTGTATCGAGATTACAGATAAATCTGCCTAGAAACTCAAGATTTGCAGACGATAGCATCGGGGTAGTATCAGTGCACAACATTTGTTTGTAAAGATAGCACAAGATGCCGGCGGAAGTCTGACGCAACGATATGAAGAGGTCACGAGTGGATATTAAATTTAATATTTTGAAACGTGTGAGGGTATTTTTTAAATTTGAAACACCCTACTCACGTAGTGCTGAACGAGATTCGAGTGGATTGGTTGATTTGAAAGGCCGGAATATACAATGTATCTCATTGGAAAATTAGGCGTAAACAACTGGAATCGGAGTCACAGCACACACTGCAGCGCAAACGTCAGACTAGCAACTCCTAAAAGCCAGAAAGAAAGAGACATTGGACTTAGAAATTCCACAACTATAAGTAACGGATCGAGTATTGGGCAACTTTGGAATTCACAAGTAAACCCGCATTTTTAAAACAAGACTGGAAACTTAAGGGACCAGGACTTTAAATAACAAGACTGGAAACCTAGAAATTTGATCACAAGTCATAGGGGAATTAAACAAATGTTTTCCCAGGCCAGCTATTTCGCAGAACATCCGCCTTCAGAAGAAATAACTAATTTCTAGACCTAAGTGATTCGAAGAATCTAATACAGAGCTGTGTCCAGTCTAAATCTGTACAAGGAGATTGTGTATTCCCAAAATTTTGGGGTAAGTGTAAACAATTTATTTACTAATGTAAATTTTACAGGTTTCTTGCTTAGTGGTTGTAAATGAGGCTGGCAACCTCAACATATGAAAAGAGTATATTCATGAACCACTACAGCAAGCGCTGGTGATTGTTTCTTGCTAGTCGTGCGGGAAAACCCGACACAGAGGTGACCCCAGACTCCGGCTGGAGCAGTGATGAGTGATAATTATATCATATGTGCCTCAAGTGTAGCACATAATTTTATGAGATTTATGTAACTTGTTAATGTTAATTCAGGCACAAATCATTATTCACGCTGTCTAGACAAATTTCCCAGTTAATACAGAGAAGAATATTGGTGAATTTTAATCATATCCATTGAGCTACGTTATGTGCCAGACAACAGAGGGCAGTCCAAGAGAAATAAGATGGACTACATTTTCTACATTGGAAGATCTGGAATATGCAGATGACATTGCACTACTAGCACATTCACATCAACACATCCAGGAAAAAAACGGATAGACTTAATAAGTTTAGCCAGCAGGTGGGCTTGAACATCAATTTAAAGAAGTCAGAGGTCATGACGCTCGATGTGAGCAACCCTGAGCCCATATCAGTAAGGAATCAGCAACTGGTACAGACAGACACCTTCACATACCTAGGATGCATAGTAACACCAGACGGCGGGGCAGGCAAAAACATCAACATCAGAATGAATAAGGCAAGAACAGCCTTTTTTAGCCTAAACAACATCTGGAAGTCCTCTCAATACAGCACAAGCACAAAATTAAGATTATATCAGAGCTGTGTGCTTTCTGTGCTTCTCTATGGTGCGGAATGCTTGAGAGTTACAGAGAAGGAAATGTCAAAATTGTCCTCGCAAGAGGACATGCACGCCATCATAGCTGGCAGACGCTGGAGCTGGGTTGGCCATGTCCTCAGAAGAGACCCCGATGCCATCACAAGAACAGCTATGCTTTGGACCCCTGAAGGAAAACGAAAGAGAGGCCGACCAAAATCAACCTGGCGGAGTACTGTGGAGGCTGAGATGCAAAGAATGAACCAGAGTTGGGGCACTGTACGAAGGATGGCCGCAGACCTAGCAAAGTGGAATCAATTTGTTGTTGCCCTACAAGACGCCACTAGGCGTGATGGCCACTGACTGCTTTGACGGTCGGCGGCTAAGGATCAAAGAAGAAGAAGATGTGTTCAAGAATTTAATTCTTCTGAGAGATTGACATTTGTGGGTGGACAACGGAAGAGTGAGCCTGTCAGAGTGCTTCAAACAAATGTACTTAGCAGAGGCATTTGTTTCCTATTTTGTCCAATAGTTTGTGGAACGAAGCTATAAGACCGTTCGAGGACGAAGCTGCAAGACTGACGTTTCAACGCCTTTAGTTGTGAGAGCAGGGAATCAACACTGACCACCTACATAAGACGAGTTTGGCGAAGAAGGGCCCGCATCAACAGAAAAGTGACGATACAACGGCGGCAGGACTCACGTAGACAAGGTAAGTGCTTATTAACAGGCGAAAGCAACGGACACTGATAAAACCCTCTATTTCTTCTTCTTCTTCCTCGTTCGTCCTGAAAAGGACGTTGGTTGCGTTGTGTCCATTTCAGCGGAGCTGCGATATTTGCGCCTTTCGGCCGACACATCCGACTTCAGCACGGCATTTTTTGGGACCTGGTTTGCCTTCCCTCTTCGATCCCTACTCTTTCAGCCAAATTGCAGTAATGCAGCCTGTTTCCAGGACCACCACTTGGAGGTGGAGTAGGGTCTTGGTCAGCTCTGGTTCGCTGATGTGATGAGTTTACCGTGATACAACGTTAAAATATCTCCAATTATAAAGATAAAATGTAGGGATAAAAATAATGCGTAAGATACTAGGAGACATGCTCGCCCATGCCCGCATTTCCTACCGCCATTCAAACTAACTAGTTAGACGTGCAGACGAAACGGTTTACCCTTTGTAGACGGGAGGGAAACGGAGATATAAAAAAGGAAAAATATGACTAAACACGTGTTTGAATCTAGAAAGGCTAAAAGACGCAATTGGTAGTAAAAGAAAAGAAAAAAATTCACGTCACTAGTTGACACAATGTAAGGAAATGGACAGAAAAGACCTTGGCTCTTATTCGAAACAGTCATTTCTTGGACGTTTTACGATACTTGGTCGTTTGATTTGAATTCAGCGGCAAACGCCGTGGAGAAGGTTCGGAAGACAAATTTCAAAAAAACTAACCTTGAGAAAAAATATGTTTTTTCTTAATACTAAAGTTATTAATATAAAACCTAGCTAGTTTGATAGCCCATCTTAAGCAGAGAAATAATATACTTTAAATTATCCAGACGGATAGATAACAATGAAGATATTGACAAAAGACTGTATTGTTCACATCAGACTAGCGACAGTATTGTTGTGCACACTTTCACTAAAGCCTCAAAATTGCGTCCTTGAGACAAGGAAATGCAATAATCTAGCTGTAATGAACGAGAGGGGGAAGGTGGAGAATTGTGGCTAAAAATAACTTAGGAGGCAGATTTGTGTAGGTTTTGTGTATAGTTGGTCCAAGAAACAAGTGTGTTTTTGTGAAAAAACAAGTAGAGACAGACGGACCAACAGACAATAATACATACTTGACTGAGATCTGACTGAAATTTGACTTTTGGTAGTAGATTTGAAAAAGTTAGGGGGGAAGTCTGTGATTGGACAAATGTATTCATATTAGCGGGGTAGAGACGCAAAATTTTGCCATTTGCTATAAGTCTGTCCAGTAGACACAGTAAATAATTACCAGTGGTGTTTTTCCCAGAAGATATTACATACATTTTAGTGGGACGCCATACTATAGCCAGCAGCTCAGCTGAGTTTTGCTAGCATTAACTGTGTTCTCAATTCTGAATTCTGAGTTTCTGTTGTGGCACTAAGGTAGTGCCACATACTTAATCAAGAATACACAAGCAGATGTGTGTGCCGCCTAACATTTGTGTCGGTGCAGCCTAGCATTGTATTCCAGCTACTGAGAGGAGTGGGCCACAGGAATCCAGTATCAGATCTTCACAGACAAGATGAGTGAATAAGTGGCCTGCTGAAGATTCACCAGAACTCTTAACTATTTATAAATATTTCCCCATCACAAATATACTGAATTCTTGGGAAATATAACATTTACTACAGTCTATAAGTCAATGGACAAAGCTTGTTGTAGTCACAGAGTGGGTGTGATGACACCACCCCAACAGCACATCCAGTAATAGTTCTCCCAGAGACATTATAAATATTATTAATATTAACCAGTCTTATAAAATACCTATGTACACAAATTCCATTTTTTTATGCCATATATTTATGCATTCCTTTTATAACTCCATAACATTTCATATGTTCTGACCAAAATAAAACATTGGTTCAGAACTAATAAATTTAGAAAAAAATTGTTAAAATCAAAACTAAAACAGTCTGAGTTAGTTCAGTGTGTTATAGATTTTATTAATATTATTAGACTTATTAATTACCTGTGTGTGTTTGTATATTCTATTACAACACATTACATTTCATTACCCTAGACTTTTTAACGTAGCTACATTCATAATAGTAAAAGAGATCTGTTTGAGGTCGTAGTGGTAGTAAGAAGGGCCTTCTGTAATTCACATAAACATTTATCTCAGGAGCCTTCACAGCTGACCTCATACATTACACTAGGTAACATAACAACCATACAATACCATCAAAACCACTACAGCTGACACTGACGCAAGCAGTCAAGTTATGAGTCGCTAACTGCATTCATCTCGTTTGCTGCGTCTTCGGTCCCAAACCCTCTATTTAATCTCCGTGAGGAGAAAATTTGATTCCAAATATAAAGTTTCTCCAAATTTTCCATATTTATTTTAACTGTTAAAGGACTAATTCATTATTAAAATTGTTACATGTTGTTTTAAAACTAAACAATCATAGTCGCTCCAGTTTTTTATATGTATGAAAGTAAACATATGAGCCAGAATATATATATATATATATATATATATATATATGTATATATATATATATATATATATATATATATATATATATATATATATATATATATATATATATATATATATATATACATCTATACCTAGACATATATTTACCTCTAAAGAGAGGTATACCATTATAAGAGGAATTCGCAGAATTAACTCAGCTGGGGGCTTGAACGGGCTAAAAACCAGTGCTTAAATCCTTCACAAAAGGCGACGGACAGATATAAGTTAACCATTGCTCAGCGCTATGCCGCATGGTTCTTGACTTCTGAATTATCTTGTGAAGGCTCCCTTCGGAACGAAGCGCCATTACACTTCTATCTACATCTCTGCCAAGAGTAATCTTGTGAAGAAGGTAAACACCTTTATCGACCCATTTAGATACTCTTGAGTTGTGGCCATTGTTGGACCACTACTGCAAAGCAGGGGAGGCAATCCGTGGGAGGAGGCCAAGGAGAACTTGGAGAAGAACTGTGGAAGACGAGGCTAAGGAAATTGGAATGACTTGGGCACAACTGAAAAAGACAGCCCCGAATAGAAATCGATGGAGAGCAACTGTTTCTGCCCTATGTTCCACATGGAACGAAAAGCAGTGATGATGATGATGATGATGAACAGAAAGCTCGGTAACGCCACTGTGCGTGACAAGGTTCAATGATGATGGTGACAATCATTGTAACATAACTTTTAAACGCTGAACAACACGTATCTGTCGACAGCTTCAGCAATGTCGCCATGAAGATGACTGTTATTATTTTATGTTGAGTTTATTACACCAGCTCTCCAACTTTACTGCAGTCCTACATGTGTTACTGACAATTTACAGCCACAACTACAATAATTCTGGTCACCCAGTAAAAGCATCTATTAATGACATTTACACCTAGCGACAGTTTTATTTCAGACGCTCACAGCGTTGACTCACTTTTAGTTTGGCATTGTTTATTTTTTTTTTTTAATTGACGAGACATGTTTCTCTGGGGATCACTCACATGTAATCATTTCAGACACGCACGCGCCCTGTTATTACTGTAAACCTCAAACAATTCTTTGTGCCTTGTCAATCTTGCACGCTTGTAAATTCCATGGGTGTACTTGGACATAGAGAATCTACGACCTGTCAGGATTGGAGATTTTTGCTATGGCATCTGAATTATTTCTTGTACATGGATGCTTACACGCGTAGAAGGGTACTGGAGACAAAATATGAAACCAATAAACATAGATGGAGGATGGCACAGGAGATGGATGTTTGGCGTAAATTTGAAGAAGACCTGTGCTCCACGCCAAGCTAAAGGATAACTGATGGACTTTTGTAGTGAGTTTGCCGTTGTGCTGATGTCTCAAGCAGATGGCCACTTGTCGATGTTTTTGTTTGTACGTTCTTGGTTTCTAGCAACGAAGCAACACTATTTAAAACATATACTCTATGAGGAGGAAGTTGAGGGTGGAGTAACCAAACTAGTAATTTGGTCATTAGACTAACGCAAAAAGTAGGGATTGTCACGACATGCGAAGTACAGTATGGGTTTTGCTCACCAGGCTATTAAAGTAAACATACATCCTAAATTGGAACCCATTGACCAACACTGGCTTTTAGAAACTCTGGTAAACTCCGACAGAGTCCTTGAAGTCCGATGCTAGATTTTGCTATTGCTACAATATCAAGCAACTAATTCATGTGGAAAACTGACCAGACATCTGAAACGTAAACTTCAATGGCGTGTCAGAGAGATATATTATTTGTGGTCTAGTGAAATCCATCTTGATTTTCCTGGGGCGGTTTACTTGCTTTGTGATACCATAAGATATGTTGAACAAAGTTCAGAACTAAACTCGCATCTTTCCATAGGATCTGTGAACTATGGAAGGGCATTTGACAATATACACAGAGAATCACTATGGAAATTGATGAGTCATCAAGGAATCCCCCCATGAAGACCATCAACATAATAAAGAAAACATGGATCTGTAGAATTGATTGCGAAGGATGGCTTACAGAGCTTTTGAGATAATAACTGGAGTGCGACAAGGATGCCTTTTGTCACCATTTCTCTTCCTACTAACTCAGCAGTGAAAATACTGGCGTCAACCAACAGAAATGGAATTCAGTGGACTCTGACAAAACAACTTGATGATCTAGATCTTGCCGACGATCTGCCTCTTCTATGCTATAACCATAACCCCAAATAGAAGGCAAAATGATGTGAGGTCAGAGCAAGCGGGTCTAAAAAACACTTGGGAAAACCAAATGTCTTCTTCTTCTTCTTCCGTCCTTAGCCAACGACCGGCAAAGCAGTCAGTGGCCATTACGCCTAGTGGCGTCTTAAGGGCAACAGCGAATAGATTTTCTTTGCCGTTGTTCCCATCACACCTAATGGCGTCTTTAGGGCAACGACAAATCAATCCGTTTGTCGTTGTTTCCGTAATCAAAGTGACTGGCAAACGGGTGATCAGCCCGTTGGGAAAACCAAATGTAATGAGAATAAATACAAGAAACTACAACACGGCTGCACTTGAAGAAACAATCCTACAAGAATTAGAATCATATTTATTTCTTGGCAGTAAAATATACAAAGTTGGGGGACAATATCAAACTAAGGTTATTAAGAGTCAGAAGATCTTTCATTACATTGGGAAATGAATGAAAATCAAAAGACATAAAACCCGACACAAAATTAAGAATCTTCAGCTCAGATTTCAAATAATTCCCATTGTATGGCTCTGAAGCATTTCAAAAAAATCAAGAAACTACAGATTTTCATAAGTGTGTGCTTATATAGAATAGAAAGATTGAAATTGTACGTCAAAGTCACAAGTGTGAAATTGATGAAAAGAACCAGACAAGTGCCAGTGGAACAAGAGATGAGAAGGCAACGCTGGAGATGGTTATGACTCACACTGAGGAAACATGTTGATAGCATTATAAGGCAGTCCTTGTTCTGAAGGTCCCAAGGTAAGAGAAAAAGGGGTAGACAAAAAAACCCAAAAAGAAGAGAACTGAAGACATCAATGCACTTGGTGAGAAAAAACATGAAAAGACTTTGAGCTGATGGCACTTGACATGATGACTGGCATGAGGTTGTTGAACGCCCATGCTCTTGCTGAGACATAGGGTAATGAATGAATGAACATTAACCAAGAGAAAAAGAAAGAAGTTATATACATTGGAAGCAAAGAAAGAAGAATTACCAGTCCGAGTGAGGAAATACACCCACACAAGGAGCCATCTAAAAAATAGAGGACCAAGTTAGGAAACCAAAAAAAAAAAAAAAAAAAAAAAAATGAAAAAAAAAAAAGAAGATAGAGCTGCCTGCATCGCCCTTCAACCTTTAGGGACTACCGACGCTTTTTTTTTCTTGAAAGGTATATTAGCCGCACTGGCTTCCTAGCTCGGTGGTCTAAGGTTCGATCCCCAGTTGAGGTGGGAGTTTTTAGGCCGCAAACGGCTCCGGGGTCAACCCAGCCTCATGAATTGGGTAATAGAGAAACTCTGACCACATCACCCCTAATGTGCCGATGGTCAAGAAGATATGGGCCTCACACCATATTACCAATATGCCTCAGTGGGTGTGTAACAGGATTGTTTACCTTTAAATATTAGATGTTGAACGCAAATGTTAAATAGTTATTAATCTTTCATTCAGTCATATTGTCTTGTCATGTCACAGATGGGACTTGTTTACGACTATTCTGTTGCATCTTCATCCATTTTTGCCGTGAAATGTTGTGGAGAAATAAAGTCTCGTGGTTGAGTCAAGTGTGTCGTATTGGCTATCATAATTCATGGAGGTTTGGGTCTCTGGTGTGATCTGAGAACAAAAACATATAAGAGGGCCGCCGCTGCTACAATGCATTTTTTAAGGTGTGACAAAAGTGAGGTTGTGCAGCATATGACTGGCAACCTCAACATATACAAGAAATCGTTACAAACACCTTTACTGCAACATCATTTGAATTACTTTTGACAAGGCATCCAGCACGCAGCGGCAGCTGTAGTGATCCTATGCTCCATAAGAGCCGATAAGGGACAAGAAGAAGAAACATATAGACATTAGACACATATGTTTTGTGCACGCCTACTCGACCATAACATTGGCTGGTTCAAGAACCTAAGACTGAAATTTATGCCTTCATGAGAATCTCAACAGAAGTTAGAATTAAGAACGAAGAATCAAACGCCAGCAATCAAATCAAAATTTGTAATGAACGCCGATTGAGGTGTCATTACGAGAAAACACATGCTGCGAAAGCAATCACAATATTTAAAATGTGAAGTGAGTGGTTGAGGATAAAAAATGAGCCTGCTGTCTTGATCTCTCTCAAGCTCTGAAGCTGGAATTGGAGGGAGGCTCCTCTGATCAGTTCAGTTGTATGAGAGCACGTGACGCAGCTCGTTAATTCCAAATACAGGGAGTAATCTCTTGTTGTTTCAGGTTACACACAAATAGATTGCGTGCACGCGATGGTGATTTACATCCGCGTCAATTACCGAGTTTCAACAGCGAGTAGTCGTCCTGCAACAACGGATCGAGCTTTCAGCCTACTGTGAGACGGGAAGAGAGCCGCATGATAGTTGTCCCCTTGTGTAACATTAGCGATACATGTACGCTTGGAAGTAGACGCCCTGTTTCTGAATGTCGAAGGTCAAGCATTCTACTCTCAGACCGTACATAGATTATTCTGCTGAATATATTAAGAGGTAAACGACTCTCATGCTAGTTTGTTACAGATGTCTGAAAGAAGTGCAGAGAATAGTAATGTTGTACCTACCACATGACCGTAAGTGAAACATAAAAGAGTTACAGAAAATGATTGATACAATAGTGACACAAAGTGATGATAAAGTCTTAGCTTAAATAGCAAAAGACAGTGAAGTAATGACCATGTCGACAAAAATTACTTCTCATGACAAAGTATTTGGAACAGTTTTGAATTAAGTAAATAGATTCAAATACATAAGCACGTTCATAGTTTAAAGTAGAAGATGCATCTCAGAGCTAAAGAGTAGATTAGCCCGAGCAAAAGCAGTGTCTGATAAAATCAAAAGTATTTGACACAGCAACTCCATACCAATGGGAGGAAGAAGGAGAGGTCTTCAGTGTTACATAAAGCTAATCCTAATATACAGGAGCGAGTCATGGGAAATTAATACACAAGCAAGTAAAACCGTGGAGGCTATATAAATATAAAGCCGTAGAGGCTAAAGACATATGATTTTACAGAAGAATGTTCAAAATGCTATAAGCAGCTAAAAAGAGTAACGAAGATATCCTGAAATAAGCCAGTGAGCAAAGAAAGTTGGATTAGAAGGAAGCAATAAACTGTCTTTGGGCTTGCCACGAGAAGAAGAAAGCTGGAAGAATTGGGACAAGAAAGACCGAAGAACGATGAGACAGAGAACGACAATGAGAGATGGCACTGGACTGTTTGTCAGCATGGCATAGAAGGAATTCAAGAAAACAGAATTGATAAACAATACCGGAGACTGGAAGATGTGGAGAGACATGCCACCAGGCATGATGCTAGAAGGAAAAGAAGTAAGCTACCACATGTGTCGCAAGAGACGACTAAGTGGAGTTGGACATGGGGTCGGCTACTCCATCATAAAGAAACTTTCAGCTGCAAATACTTCAACATGAACAAAACATCAAAAGCAAATACCTCAACATGGACAAAACATCAAAAGCAAATACTTGAAATAATTCACTTCAACTTTTCAAGACTGAAGCAGGTCTTCCTTCAAGTAGACTCGTCAAGGCATTACAAAAATGAGACGTGGTTTGACCCTGAACTAATGGCACACGACAAGAGGGCGTGGCATTAGTTATTCGAAAGCTTTTGCTCTTCCTTGAGTCGAAGAACAATGAACAAATGAATATCACTGGCAGGGTAATGCAACAGGCAACTAATCTTCTCGACCAGGTCTGTGAAGTCGGAGTCGGAGTCTTGGAATCGCTCATTTTTTAGTGAAGTCTGGAGTCTGTAAAAATGTATAGACCCGACTCTGAATTTTATGCCAAATGACTAGGACAACAAAAAAAAAGTGTAGTCGTAGTCGGAGTCGGACTGCTGAACGTTCAGATATCGGAGCTGGACATTTTTTAGGCCGACTCCACAAACATTTTCTCGACAAAGAACACAAATTTAGAAGACCCTGAAGGAATTTTGGTTTGTTACTGACAAAAAAATAAATAAATAAATGAACAGGTACGCAGGTGAAGTTAATACCTTATTATACTGAACAATTATACAGTGCAAATAGAACATAACAACAAAAAGCTTTTCCTCAGCGTTTATAACGTGACGACAACAGACAAACGACGTGCATGCCAATACACAAACATAACAATTTGGCTCAGCTACACACCCAAATTAACGCAATAATAAATCCTGGAACTGGCAGTTACACAATTCTGCAGACGGCTGGGAGGGGGAAGGGGGGATGAAAGCCCGAATATGGACTTTGGCAGCGAGGAAATAGATAAAGAACTAATGTACAGAAAAGGGTGCCCAGAAATTAGACGGTAAGAAAACAGGAAATACGAAGTTACAAGCAAGAACGAAGGTCAGACAGACGGATGGACTGACGGGTGTGTGGACGGGCGGGCGGACGGGTGGGTGAAAGTGTGGGTGGATCGATGAATGGATGGTTGGATGGACAGAGGGACATATGGATATATAGATCAATGGATGGACGGACAGGCAGATAGATAGATAGATAGATAGATAGATAGATAGATAGATAGATAGATAGATAGATAGGGAGGGAGATAGACAGACAGACAGACAGACAGACAGACAGATAGACAGATAGATAGATAGATAGATAGATAGATAGATAGATAGATAGATAGATAGATAGATAGATAGATAGATAGATAGATAGATAGATAGATAGATAGATAGATAGATAGATAGATAGATAGATAGATAGATAGATAGATAGATTCCAAACCAAAATTGCAGGGGAGTACAAACATGGCATTAAATAAAGAAGGTTAAAATAGAAACTTTTACACTCAAGTCAGGAAATTGTAGAATTAAATTCTCACATTAAAGCCTGGAAGCTGCAAATAACAACTTGCACATTCAGTCAGACAATTGCAATATAATACAGAGGACACCCTCCACCGAAAAACGACGTTATTAAACAACACAAATCTGACACTCTGGTTAGAAAATTGTAAGGTAACACAAATCTGACACTCTGATTAGGAAATTGTAAGGTAACAAAAATCTGACACTCTAGTTAGGAAATCGTAAAGGTAAAGGTAAAGGATCCCGTTACACGCCCATTAAGGCATATTGGGAATATTGTGTTAGGCCCATATTTTTTTGACCATCGGCACGTTAGGGGTGATGTGGTCAGCATCACGCCGGCCTCCTTAACATTCCCAGAGTTGCTCTGGTACCCAATTTATGAGGCTGGGTAGACCCCGGAGCTGTTTGCGGTCTAAAACATCCCAAATCAACTGGGGATCGAACCATGGACCACCGAACTAGGAAGCCATTGCACTAACCATTGTGCTACCGCGGCTCCATATAAATATCACACTCTTGTTAGGAAATTGTAAGGTAACACAAATCTTATACCCTGGCAAGGAAATTGTAAGGTAACACAAATCTTACACTCTGGCAAGGAAATAGTAAGGTAACACAAATCTTACACTCTGGTTAGGAAATTGTAAAGTAACGCAAATTTTACTCTTTGGTAAGGAAATTGTAAGGTAATACAAATTTGATTCCCTGGTTAAGAAATTGTAAGGTAGCACAAATCTTACAGTCCAGTTAGGAAATTGTAAGGTAACACACATCTCACAATCTCGTTAGGAAATTGTAAAGTAACACAAATCTCACACTCCAGCTAGAAAATTGTAAGATAACACAAATCTCACACTCCAGCTAGAAAATTGTAAGATAACACAAATCTTACACTCCAGCTAGAAAATTGTAAGATAACACAAATCTCACTGGTTAGGAAATTGTAAGGTAACACAAATGCTACACTCTGGTTAGGAAATTGTAAGATAACACAAATCTCACAATCCAGTTAAGTCATTGTAAGATAACACACATCTCACAACCAGGTTAGGAAATTGTAAGGTAACGCAAATATCACAGTCCAGTAAGGAAATTGTAAGGTAACACACATCTCACAATCCAGTTAGGAAATTGTAAGATAACACACATCTCACACTCAGGTTAGGAAATTGTAAGGTAACACTAATCTCACACTCAGTTTAGGAAATTGTAAAGTAACACAAATCTCACAGTCCAGGAAGGAAATTGTAAGGTAACACGCATCTCAGACTCCAGTTAGGAATTTGTAAGGTAACACAAATCTTTCACTCTGTTTAGGAAAGTGTAAGGTAACACAAATCCCACAGTCCAGAATAGAAATAGTAAAGTAATAACAAATCTCACAGTCCTGTATGTAAATTGTAAGGTAACACAAATCTCACACTCCAAACACATGTTTGTTTATTTATTTTGTTTTTGTTCAATCTACATAACACAACCATCACACTACAACCAGGAAGTTGTAGAATACAAATATTACACTGCAATCAGACAGGCGCAAGGTACAAATCCCACCACGTCAATCCGGAAATTTAAATACAATAAAAATCTCGAACTCCAACAGCAAAACAGCTTAAAAACAGAGAACTAGCATCCGCGGATCTATATCCACAGTTCATGGCAAATCACGGCCATGTTTTACAGAAAACAAATGAATATTTTCAATTATTTGTGTATTTCCTAGGCAGACAACCTACAGCTGCAACAACGCGAGGAGAAATGGAATCTGAAAAGTCGTTCATGAAATGCTAATAATGTCCCCTTGTGAAGTAGTATCAAAAATAAGGATACGTAAAACAACTGAAACCCGGAATATATGACGTTCCTATCTGCAGTATTATCATCAAAGGGTAGAATATATAAATATATAATCTATAACGTTTAATTAATTGATTAATTGTTAAAACTTATTTTTATCGATAATTACATTTTTAACAATGTTTATGTTTTTTGCTTAAATGCAAGATCATTTGCTATATTACAGGTTTGTGATATGGAATTTGCCAAGTACGGTCAATAACAATAAATTGTTTGGTTGTAACTTTTCAGTATTAACTATTATATTTTCAGGACGATGTTGCCATTATAATAGGTAAAATAAATAAAGTGCTTGGTACTTTAAAAATTAATATTATTTATGATTTTTTTTTATAACTGTCACGAAATACTTTAGTAATTTTTTTCTGGTCTTCACTTCTCTCCGGCATAATTGCTCTACAATTTCGTTTTCGTGCTAATTCTTCCAGTATTCATTGTTTACGCTCTCCTCTGCCAAGGTTTTCTTATAAAATCTTGCCACCCCCCCCAAACCCCCCCCCCCCCCCCCCCCACACTCACGGATTGCCTCCACTGCTTTGCAGTAGTGGTCCAACAGTGACCAAAACTCAAGAGTATCTAATATTGGCTTCCAAGGTATCATCTACCTGCGCGCAAGATTACTCTTGGCAGATATGTAGATAGAAGGTTAATGACACTTCTATCTTAAGGGACAAGTCCCAAGATATTTCCAGTAGTCACGAACAATGTTGCATCGGGCTGAACAATTGTTAACGCATTATATCTGGTCCGTCTCCTTTTGTGAAGGATTTAAGCAATGGTATAAGCCCCCAGTTGGTGTAATCCAACGAAATTCCTCTTATAAGTAATAGCTCTGTTTAGAGGTAAATATATGTCTAGGTATTTATATATATATATGTCTAGGTATTTATATATATATATATATATATATATATATATATATATATATATATATATATATATATATATATATATATATATATATATATATATATATATATATGTCGTGGAATATTCTAATCCACATATATAAATTATCAAGTAAATATAAAGCCTAATAAATACATATAATTAATAAAGGAAGAAGAATGGTAAAGAACAGTGCTGTCACAATGACAGTACTCGAAATCCCCCTTGTTTTCTGCTTCGTCTGCAAATTGTAACGCTTTCACGTTGATAGTAAAAGCTTACTGTATTATACCCGCTTTCTTCAATGAAACGTGTGCTGTGCGAGAAGAGAGAGGGGCGAATAAAGCCGAACGCATGCAAAATTAAACACGCGTCTCGCTATTAATGCCACCCCCAACCCGCGTCGCGCGATACACAAATGCTGCCATCACGCGTGTAAGACTACAAGCACTAACTTTTTTTCAGACGGACAGTGATAAATTCACTACCCTTCCCAGAGTTAGGTTTTAAAATCACAAAAAACGCTTATTAGGAAAGATAACAATAGATGGGTTTACGTTTGAAAACATAACAGTACCCAGACAGCACATCTTCGAAACAGGAGGTAGAAGAAATTGCATATTTTGAACGCAGCCGCGTAGCTCTTTTAAATTTGAATAATTGGGTTCCTTAGGGCTTGCTGACGAATAATATGTAAAACGTTACGCAAATAGTCCAGGAATTAATAAATTATAACCAAAATAAAATATTGGGGGTGCCTGACAGCATAAAATCATTTCTGCTCATAAGATTTTTTTTTAACGTGTTTGAAAAAAATTTACGTTACAGAAATAGCCTACCATGTAAACTCCAAATTGATTGGAGCGCAACAAATGAAAGCCTAACCACGATTGGTCGGGCTATAAATACTATCTTGGTTGTTAGGGGAGACGGGGAAAGGTAACATTTTTTCAAACACTTGTCGAAACGGGGCTCATTGGTCAGACTCGCTGATATACACACTTGGGAGCGTTAGTTCGAAACCACTTGTTTAAATAAGCTTGATAAAGCATCAGTGCGTTGAAGCCAGCTTATATTTTGCTCAATAAAAGCCTGGAAGATAAGCAGATGGGAATTTGTGCCAGTTTGTGCCAGAATTCATTGCTAATCAACGTATCTGTGTTTATTCGTATGAATTGTGGTAAGCTTGAACCATTCAATATCTTTTAATGAAAATTGAATGTGAATTGTTGATTTATGCCTGTATATATATATGTGTAGTTCAGTGGCAAACGTGAGGTAAAGCCTGTAATGCTCCAGCCTGAACAGAGGGTGTCGGAGAAAAGTCAAACGGCATGGAATGGCCAAACAGTACACTGACACCTGGATGATTGAATAGAAAGAAATAATGCTGGAATTGCAGAGGCGTAGTAACCATTAAGAAGGGTAATACTGGAATAAAGTATTTCAAATGAAGCTGACAGTTGGCCTAATGCTCTGAACTCAATGTTTGTGCTGTGTTGTGATCAGTGTAACAAGAGAGTTTAAGTTAGTTATGAAGTAGAAGGTACATCCTTCTTGATTTCAGGGACCGTGGTCTTGATGGTAGTGAGCAGCACCTGGTCAGAGCTTGGCTGAATCCAGAGTCGGACAGCATACTCCTTGGTCTTTTTAGCTATCAGTGAGGTGTCTCCAGAGCCCAGAGGAGAATTCGAGCAGAGGAGTCCTTTCCTGCCGCCATCACGCCAGATAAGCTAACTTGGCCAGCTGAGCTCAACATTATGTCCCCTCATCTTGAAATGACTTTATAAAAATAACATTCAGAGGGGAATTTAATTGTCTTAATATCAGGAACTGAGAACATCTCCAATACTAGTCCCTAAAGACAAACTATTGAAGTCATGATGACAAATACCAACAGAGCTTGAACAAAACAAAACCAGTATTACCTCATTTTACTACTACACAACTGACACACATAGAATATTTGTAATAATATATGTCACTACAATATTCATATTAAATACATTCTGTACATAACTTGTAATTTAAATTGATTGTGATTCCTGGTTCCCTTGTAGTTGAATCAGGACACATATTCATTCATGCCAGTAATGAATACATATTGTTATTTGAAAAGTTACGAGTGACTTCTTTAAGATATTCTCATAGAGTGTTATATGTATGTGAGTGTCACAGTGTTGTTAAGAGTAGTGGATTAAATTAAATTGTTTATCTGTCTGTTGTTGTGACTTACACTTCACCATACTCATACCCTAGACACATAACGTAGCATCACACTATTCCAGAATAATTCTGACTGAGATATATAGATATGTGGTAGCAAGTAAGGTTATCTATAATACACTACTCTTAATAGATATAGATACCTTCACAGCTGATCTCAGTCAGTACACTAAGTTCCCTATAAGTATTTATAACATCCCACTTCACCACATATATTGGGGTCTCGCTCTTGGGATTTTGAATCTTTAACTATTAAAAATATTGGGGGTAATTCACTTCAGGGAATATAAGAATTAAAAGGTATCCTTGGGTGGAATTAAATAAGGTTGAGCTCACGGTGCCTGTGTTGTCCATTAGAGATTGAATTGTTGGTTAGACATTATATAAAGTTACCTGATAGACAATGGCGGACCTGGCCAAATTTCGATCTGCTGCGGTTCAGACTGCAAAAGAGTTAGGATTAGATGGGCAAGTTATGGTTGCCTATGTTACTACGGAATGTGACAAATTTATTGAACGCGAAGAAAGAAGGTTTGAAGCCGAAAGAAAGTTAGAGGCTGACAGGGAAATTAAGAAGTTACAATTTGAAGCTGAGGCTGAGACTAAGAGGTTGCAGATTGAAGCTGAGGCTGAGACTAAGAGGTTGCAGATTGAGGCTGAGGCTAAGAAATTGGAGGCAGAAAGGGAAGAGAAGAAATTAGCTGCAGAAGAGAGGAAATTAGCTGCAGAAAGGGAAGCAGAAGATAAAAGATTACAAAGGGAACATGAGTTACGACTCAGGGAATTTGAGTTTCAAGGCCATGCTCCTGAAAATGGTGCCAGTCCCTTTGCCTCTGATGCCACTGCTAGCCAAGGAGCCTCAACCTCAGCTATGAATTTTCATTTAGATCATTTTGTTGAGAAAGACGATGATATTGAGAGCTACCTAAATAGGTATGAACTATTAGCTACCACGTATGGGTTAGAGAGAGAAAGGTGGAGCTTAAAGTTATCTCAGGGACTTCGTGGGGCAGCTTATGAAGTTTTTGCAAAAATGAGCAGAGGTGATCAGGAAAATTATGACATGCTAAAGCAGGCTCTTTTGTTAAGGTATGAAAAGAATGCAGAATTTTATAGGAAAAAATTTAGGAATGCTAAACTACTGTCAGGTGAAACCTATCACCAGTTCTCTGCACGAATAGAGACATACTTGGAGAAATGGACTTCTCTGGGGAAAACCCAAGATCTTAAGGAAATGGTCCTTATAGAGCAATTAAGAGAGTCCATGGCTCCAGACCTGAGAAAGTTTCTCATGGAACAAGGTGCAGAGAGGCTGGATGAGTTGCTAAATGTTGCTGAAAGGTATCAAGCAGCTCAAGCAGAGGTAACAGGTAATAAAAAGAAACAAGTGGATAACTTTAGGGCACCACAGAACTTTAATAAATTTGATCCTAAGGATCAAAATAAAGGTAAGCACCAATTTGATAGGCCACGGTATGACAATAAAAATAAATTCCCACAATTCGATGAAAGGAAATATGATGAAAGAAAATCTTTCAACCAAGGAAAAAGGTGGTGTAAGAATTGTCAGATGGACAATCATGACACTGACCGTTGCAGAAGGAAACCTGTGTATATGGCAACCCTTCAGGTCAGGTCGACCTCAAGACAGGAGGAGGATATTATGTTAGATACCACTCCAGAAGAGATGAGGAAGGCACAGGCTGGGGATAAAACACTCAAGCCTTGTTTCAGAAAATTGTCAACTTGTCATACAACTCCAGGCAAGGGAGATTTTTACATGAAAAACAAGTTGATGTATAGGAAGACTGGAGCTAGATCCAAGGGTCACGGACAGCTGGTTCTTCCAAAAAGATATAGGACAGACTTAATAAGGAGCCTACATGTGTAACCAGATGGGGACCATGAGAAAATAGGTACCATCATTCAAAAGGTGGCTCACAATTATTATTGGCCCAAAGCAAGATGGGACATTGAGAATTTTGTAGAAAGGTGTAGCATAGCACATGAGGGAACACCCACAAGTGGGAACATGGATCAGGACCTGGACACGCCCCGGGGCAAAATTAGGCCTGATAATAAAAAGAGATATAGATTTGATAAAGTGGACCAAATGGAATGGGAAGCCCCTTATCACGGACAAGCTTCACTTAACTGTTTTACAATGGCCACTATGCGGAGAGTGCAAAAAGATGTCTTACCCCAGGATAAGCCGAAAATCCCTCAATCGGACTTAAACAAACTGGAGGAAGAAGATGTAGAGAGGAAATCTCTCATCAAGAATTTTAAGTGGGGAGACAGCCCCAAGAGAAAAATTGGTAGCGGTCGTTTTGTGAATGATAATTCTGGGAGGAAAAATCATCACTATAAAGCTTCGAGTGGAAGAGACCATACCGGTGCATGGACAAATAGGTCCACACAATTAAAGGTCCATATGTAGCTTTGTTAAGAACGTGGACTGATGAAAAGGCAGAGGAAAACATTACATCTTCATACCAATATGTGAATGAGCTGACCACTCGGTTGAAAACTGGCTGGAAACTTGCCAATGAAAATTTGAAACAAGCCAGGAAGAAACATGCTGCCTATTATAACAGGAAGGCGAAAGACAGAAATTTGGCTGTGGGAGAGAAAGTACTGCTTCTTTTGCCTGGGAGTCAGAATAAGTTACAAATTGGATGGCAGGGTCCATATACAGTTCTAGAGAAGGTGTCTAGAACAAATTATAAGATAGATAAGAAGGGGAAAGAAAAAATCTATCATGTGAATCTCCTGAAGAAATATTTGGAAAGAGAACATCAGGAAGAGACACACTTGTTGACCTTGTCCATCGCCATGGAGATGAAAAAGGAACCACTTTCATCATTTGAATATCCATTACACCCCTGTGAGACAGCAGCACAGGTGAAAATCAGTACACATTTAACGAAAACTCAGAAAGAGAGAGTGCAACAGGTTCTAAATAATCATGCAGAGGTGTTAACAGACCGACCAGGGCATACAAACCTATTGGAATATGATATGAAACTAATAGACTCCACACCTGTCTGTATGAAACCATATTCGATTCCGTTTGCTAAGGAGAAAGCTTTGAAGGAAGAGATAGACTATCTATTGAAGGAAGGAATTATTTCGCACAGTGAGTCTTCGTATAGTTCCGGTGTGGTACTCTTAAGGAAGCCCTCTGGAGAACATAGACTCTGTATAGATTACAGGAGACTGAATGCTATTACAGAAGGACAGGTGGATCCATTGCCGGATACAAATCAGCTGTTTGCCAGACTAAATAAAGCTAAATATTTCTCAAAAGTGGATCTGAGTAAAGGATACTATCAGATTCCAGTAAAGCCTGAGGTTAGACCATACCTAGCTTTTAGTACCTCAGAAGGACACTATGAGTTTAATAGATTGCCATTTGGATTGAAGAATGCGCCTAGTGTCTTCTCTAGAATGATGAGAAAATTATTGGATCCTCTGAATAATCCCTGTATAACAAATTTTATGGATGATATCCTTATAGCAACAGAAACATTTGAGGAACACATTGACTCTCTGAACATGCTGTTTAATCGACTTAGGGAGGCAAATTTAACAGCCCGACCAACCAAATGTTGCGTTGGATGTAAAGAATTGGAATTTTTGGGACACACAGTTTATCAGGGAAACATGACCCCTGACCCAAAGAATTTAGAGAAACTACAGAAAGCCCCGAGACCACAAACCAAGAAGGACGTGAGATCCTTTGTCTCATTATGTGGTTTCTACCAGAAGTATATCAAAAACTTTAATTCCATATGTGCACCGTTAACTGAATTGACACGTAAAGGACATCCAGATCGCATTACATGGACACCACAATGTGAAATGACGTACCAAGAGTTGAAGGAAAAGCTCACAAGTAAACCCATTTTGAAATTACCTGACTTAAGTCAAGAATTCATTGTAAGGACGGATGCCAGTAATATTGGGCTAGGAGCAACTCTACTACAGAAATCAGATGCATTGGATGGGGAATTAAGCCCAGTGGCATATGCTAGCAGAAAGTTGAATAAAGCTGAAATCAACTACTCAACTAGCGAAAAAGAATGTCTTGCAGTAATATGGGCGATAAAGAAATTCAATATTTATCTATATGGGAAGGCATTTAAGTTGCAAACAGATCACAAACCGTTATCGTTTCTAGCACAGGCTAGGCATGAGAACTCCAGGTTACTCCGATGGTCTTTACTTTTGGCTCCATATAATTTTAGCATTGAGTATATATCTGGAAAAACCAATTTGGGAGCGGATTTTTTAAGCCGCCATCCGTGTGATGAGAATCACCGTAAACCCCAGAAATAATAATAAATTTCTTTATGTGAATATAGAATAAAGGACTGACATATAATGTCTGTTTTAAGAGGGGAGGTGTCGTGGAATATTCTAATCCACATATATAAATTATCAAGTAAATATAAAGCCTAATAAATACATATAATTAATAAAGGAAGAAGAATGGTAAAGAACAGTGCTGTCACAATGACAGTACTCGAAATCCCCCTTGTTTTCTGCTTCGTCTGCAAATTGTAACGCTTTCACGTTGATAGTAAAAGCTTACTGTATTATACCCGCTTTCTTCAATGAAACGTGTGCTGTATTTCTAAGAAAAACCTTGAGATATGCAAGTTGACCTAAATTTTAAATTCCATTCATGTCTTTTTCTACACTATGTTACCAAAAACAAAAGGCAGATGGACTAAAGGATAGCGAGAAGAGAGAGGGGCGAATAAAGCCGAACGCATGCAAAATTAAACACGCGTCTCGCTATTAATGCCACCCCCAACCCGCGTCGCGCGATACACAAATGCTGCCATCACGCGTGTAAGACTACAAGCACTAACTTTTTTTCAGACGGACAGTGATAAATTCACTACCCTTCCCAGAGTTAGGTTTTAAAATCACAAAAAACGCTTATTAGGAAAGATAACAATAGATGGGTTTACGTTTGAAAACATAACAGTACCCAGACATCACATCTTCGAAACAGGAGGTAGAAGAAATTGCATATTTTGAACGCAGCCGCGTAGCTCTTTTAAATTTGAATAATTGGGTTCCTTAGGGCTTGCTGACGAATAATATGTAAAACGTTACGCAAATAGTCCAGGAATTAATAAATTATAACCAAAATAAAATATTGGGGGTGCCTGACAGCATAAAATCATTTCTGCTCATAAGATTTTTTTTTAACGTGTTTGAAAAAAATTTACGTTACAGAAATAGCCTACCATGTAAACTCCAAATTGATTGGAGCGCAACAAATGAAAGCCTAACCACGATTGGTCGGGCTATAAATACTATCTTGGTTGTTAGGGGAGACGGGGAAAGGTAACATTTTTTCAAACACTTGTCGAAACGGGGCTCATTGGTCAGACTCGCTGATATACACACTTGGGAGCGTTAGTTCGAAACCACTTGTTTAAATAAGCTTGATAAAGCATCAGTGCGTTGAAGCCAGCTTATATTTTGCTCAATAAAAGCCTGGAAGATAAGCAGATGGGAATTTGTGCCAGTTTGTGCCAGAATTCATTGCTAATCAACGTATCTGTGTTTATTCGTATGAATTGTGGTAAGCTTGAACCATTCAATATCTTTTAATGAAAATTGAATGTGAATTGTTGATTTATGCCTGTATATATATATGTGTAGTTCAGTGGCAAACGTGAGGTAAAGCCTGTAATGCTCCAGCCTGAACAGAGGGTGTCGGAGAAAAGTCAAACGGCATGGAATGGCCAAACAGTACACTGACACCTGGATGATTGAATAGAAAGAAATAATGCTGGAATTGCAGAGGCGTAGTAACCATTAAGAAGGGTAATACTGGAATAAAGTATTTCAAATGAAGCTGACAGTTGGCCTAATGCTCTGAACTCAATGTTTGTGCTGTGTTGTGATCAGTGTAACAAGAGAGTTTAAGTTAGTTATGAAGTAGAAGGTACATCCTTCTTGATTTCAGGGACCGTGGTCTTGATGGTAGTGAGCAGCACCTGGTCAGAGCTTGGCTGAATCCAGAGTCGGACAGCATACTCCTTGGTCTTTTTAGCTATCAGTGAGGTGTCTCCAGAGCCCAGAGGAGAATTCGAGCAGAGGAGTCCTTTCCTGCCGCCATCACGCCAGATAAGCTAACTTGGCCAGCTGAGCTCAACATTATGTCCCCTCATCTTGAAATGACTTTATAAAAATAACATTCAGAGGGGAATTTAATTGTCTTAATATCAGGAACTGAGAACATCTCCAATACTAGTCCCTAAAGACAAACTATTGAAGTCATGATGACAAATACCAACAGAGCTTGAACAAAACAAAACCAGTATTACCTCATTTTACTACCACACAACTGACACACATAGAATATTTGTAATAATATATGTCACTACAATATTCATATTAAATACATTCTGTACATAACTTGTAATTTAAATTGATTGTGATTCCTGGTTCCCTTGTAGTTGAATCAGGACACATATTCATTCATGCCAGTAATGAATACATATTGTTATTTGAAAAGTTACGAGTGACTTCTTTAAGATATTCTCATAGAGTGTTATATGTATGTGAGTGTCACAGTGTTGTTAAGAGTAGTGGATTAAATTAAATTGTTTATCTGTCTGTTGTTGTGACTTACACTTCACCATACTCATACCCTAGACACATAACGTAGCATCACACTATTCCAGAATAATTCTGACTGAGATATATAGATATGTGGTAGCAAGTAAGGTTATCTATAATACACTACTCTTAATAGATATAGATACCTTCACAGCTGATCTCAGTCAGTACACTAAGTTCCCTATAAGTATTTATAACATCCCACTTCACCACATATATATATATATATATATATATATATATATATATATATATATATATATATATATATATATATATATATATATATATATATATATATATATATATATATTAAATATTCTGGCTCATACGTTTGCTTTCATACATATAAAAAACTGAAGCGACTATGATTGTTTAGTTTTAAAACAACATGTAACAATTTTAATAATGAATTAGTCTTTAACAGTTAAAATAAATATGCAAAGACTGGTGACATTTTGATAAAAGTTTTCGTCACGGAGACGCAGGTGAGGATTTATCAAAAGTCCATTGGTGTCGCCTATTTTACAAGAAACTTAATTCTAGCTGAGTCCTGCAGCTGTGATTCATCAATTCTGTGATGACGAAAGCCTTCTCCACACTATCTTCCACTGTAGGCGGTTAGGGTGGATGCTTTTCTCTCACACTAGCGGCGTTAGTACCACAAATCGTCTGATGGCTTGTAACCACGAACTTTAGAAAAATAGAAAAACAAATGCCTTCTGCTAAGTACATTTGTTTGGAGCACTCTAACAGGCTCCCGTTCCCGTTGTCCGCCCACCAATGTTAAACTCTCAGAAGAATTTAATTCTCTAGCACGCACAACGTAACTCCGAGAAGATGGTTAAAATTCACCACTATTACACTGAGTATTAACGGGTAAAATGTGTCTGGACAGTGAGAATATGATTTGTGCCTGAATTAACATTAACAAGTTACATAAATCTCACAAAATGATATGCTACACTTGAGGCACATATGATGTAGTCATCACCCATCACTGCTCCTGCCGGAGTCTGGGGTTACCTCTGCTGTCGGGTTTTCCCGCACGACTAGCAAGAAACAATCACCAGTGCTTGCTGTAGTGGTTCATGAATATACTCTTTTCATATGTTGAGGCCGCCAGCCTCATATATATATATATATATATATATATATATATATATATATATATATATATATATATATATATATATATATATATATATATATATATATATATATATATATATATATATATATATATATATATATATATATATATATATATATATATATAAAACCACTTAGCAAGAAACCTGTAAAATTTACATTAGTAAATAAATTGTTTACACTTACCCCAAAATTTTGGGAATACACAATCTCCTTGCACAGATTTAGACTGGACACAGCTCTGTATTAGATGCTTCGAAATCACTTAGGTCTGGAAATTAGAGTTAATTCCTTTGACGCCCGGTGTTCTGCTAAATCACTTGCGTGGGAAAACTTTTGTTTAATTCCTCTATGACGCGTGATCAAATTCCTAGGTTCCAGTCTTGGTAATTGAAGTTCTGGTCCTTTTAATTTAACAGTCTTGTATTAAAAATGAGGGTTTACTTTTAAATGCCAAAGTTGCCCAATACTCGATCTGTCACTTATAGTTGTGGAATTTCTAAGTCCAATGTCTCCTTTTTCTTTCTGGCTTTTAGGAGTCGCTAGTCTGAAGTTGCGAAGCTGCCTGTTCTGTGTTCGCTAGATTAAATTTCTCATTCTCAGTTCAAATCACAGATGTGTTTCCACCTAATTCTCCAATGAGATACATTGTATATTCCGGCCTCTCAAATCAACCAATTCAATCGAATCTCGTTCAGCACTACGTGGGTAGAGTGTTTCAAATTCCAAAAATACCCTCACGTGTTTCAAAATGTTAAATTTAATATCCACGCGTGACCTCTCCATATCGTTGCGTCAGACTTCCGCCGGCATCTTGTGCTATCTTCACAAAAATTGTTGTGCACTGATACTGCCACGAAGCTATCGTCTGCAAATCTTGAGTTTCCAGACAGAGTTATCTGTAATCTCGATACAGACGTACGTCGGAAGCGATTTCCTCATTATCTCCCGTCTTGTGCAAACATAGGGATAATCGCTAGCCATCTGGTGTCAAATGTTGGACCGTCACGTTCAAAGTGGTCAGCCGGCTTAAGTGATAACGTATAATCGGCTGGCTGGTCTAATTACCTGGCGGAACGTGAACACGTCTGGAATGGTAAACACGATAAAGACAGTCCCCTAGCCGATTCTTCTGTAGGGGAGTGAAGTGTTAGAGACTTTCCCCACTAGATTCAACATAGAGAGTAAATAACGGTGCATAAAATATGCCACATAATAATGACAGGGGAGAGAAAAATAAGAAAATGTCACTCGCACGGGAATGTAATGCAATCCTGCCGGAGTGGACCTGAGATCTCACAACAGTATCGTGACACTCTCTCTTTTAGTTATTTTGTCCTTTGTATCAGCGGATCTTAGCGGAGGAGCGAACTTGTCACATTGACTGTTTGCTTATCGCCAGTTCTAGACGGAGTAAGAGTCTATATTGAACGACATTTCAATTGTTAATCAAGACTTTATGTCTGGGAATACTCCAACCCCCGATAGTTATTTGTATCGGTATAGTTGTCCTCCCTCATAGTAACGACCATTACATAAGTTGGAGATTAGAGACATTTAAAAAAAAAATAAATACTTTGTAACTCCATGTAACCAGATTAAAAATGCTATATTTATATTGTACGACGAATACATAGACAGTTCACCACAACTTGTCCAGATTTTTGGTGTTTAAGACCCATATACATCCTGGTAAATAACTGACCGCAGTGGCAGGATTGGGGTCGCCTTTATCATATGATTGTATTATATTTACCACGTTCTATATTGACAGTTACGTGAGCGTAAAGCTCCAGTTCATATTTTAAAAAAAAATAATTTATAGATTAACATTACCATGTATGTATATTCCCATGTCATAATATATAGTCTATTTCATTTTTTGCGTCCCACGGTCTGATGTTTGACCATAGTTCTATGCTGTTAGGCTGATGTTCGTTGCAGCTACTACATATAAGATTGTTAAATAAAAAAAGGTAAAGGAACCCGTTACACGCTTATTGAGGCATATTGGGAATATGATGTTAGGCCCATATTATCCTGACCGTCGGCACACTAGGGGTATGTGGTCGGCATCACGCCGGCCGCCTTAACCTTCCCAGAGTTGCTCTGGTACCCATTTGGGGCTAGGTCGACCCAGGAGCCGTTTGTGGCCTAAAAAATTCCCATCTCATCTGGGGATCGAACCATAGACCACTGTGCTAGGAAGCCTGTGCACTAACCACTATGCTACCGCGGCTCCACAAGGTTGTTAAATACTTAATGAATATTATTCACTTCTGTTGAATATTGCCAAAGTATTTTTTTGTTTTGTTTTTATTTGTGTTGTTTGCACAACCGATGAAAATCGTATGCAATTATTTTTTTAATGTTAGCATTAAGTATGTTATCATTATGGTGATGACTATTGCACAGCGTTGTTCATATTGATATTGTTAAGAAGTAGTGTACATCAATACTGTTCAATGGCGAAGTGAATTAACACATTTTATGTATCCCCCGTTTTACGCATTATAAATATACCGGGATCCCTCGTTTTACGAACATTTTTTTTTTCTGAGAGCCTCTACCAATAGGTTATTCGTTTATAACAGTCAGTTGATAGTACGCAAATGTCTCCCTCTGGGATACATTTGTGGGGCCAGGGGCGTATGTGACCGCATGGCCTTCCACGCTAGCATTATATCTACTACTTCACGCTAAGCATTTATACGTGCTATAATATGCTACATAAAAGAATTACAGACCTCAAAAGCAAATAAGACGTTTTTACACAAAACGCAGTATCATTCAAAGTTCAGTTGTCAGTTACTGCGCTGACAAGGCAAACGTAGGTCAGTCCCAGATAATAATGAAGGGGTTTTATGCGCGGAAAGTGGGAAATGAATGTTTGTGTGATCTCGTTTTTTTAATCCAAATGCTAAGTTGGAAATGATCACACATGTGAAAAAAGTCGAAATAACAGAAAGTCGTGTGAAAAAAGTCGAAAACAGAGAGTCGTGTGCAGAAATTGTACCGTGTGGAAAAAAAAGAACGGGACATGTGAAAAAAGGCAGGAAAAAAGAAGAAATAGTATAAATAGAAGAGATGTGGGCGATAAGAGAGATTTCAGGATTTATGATTCCAATGATACCATGATTTTAGACTAGAGGATTTTTACAGATAGCGTTAGGTGATCTTCGTCTTTGAGAATATCAAGACAAGTTTTCTTTTTGAGTAGACAAGTGTGTATATTATTCAGTTGGATTATATATTTTTCATTTTGGATAAACAACCATCATTTTGTGAAATTTACAGTGTTTGTCTAATGACATCAATAAACTCTAATATAATTTTCTACTGAATTGCTGTTTGTGGAAATTTACAGTAATTTCTCTTGGATATACGTTGTTGTGCTGAAACTGTTCTGCTTATCACCAAACTCAAAGGGAAGAACCTACCTGGGAAGAAGAAGAAAAATGAGCAAAGGTCAAGTATTACCATCTCTGGCGGAAAGCCAGTTAGCACTTGAACCACAACAACATATAAAAGATTAACTCTGACTAAATAAAAATCAATATAACTACTAGTGCCGTATAACCTACACGGCCACATATCTTCAAATTGATGCCGTGACCTGCGCATACAACTGACGAGGGCACACTGGGACATAGGTAGAGCGATATACAGCCATCTTCGTTTTCCTTACCAACCTCTCTCTTGCTGAGGAATCCTCGGATTTTATGACATAAAAAAGAATTTTTAAGAAAAGGACTTGGGAACACTAACGTAAACAAATAATACAGTCAGGTCAAGTCATAAAAATATTCTAACCAAAAAAAAACCATTGAGTTACTCAGTTAATGTCATCGTCACAATATATGCACGTGAAACTTTGACTCTAATGGCAGATGATTTTTATTTTTATTTTGGTTAGGGTGGTTATTCGCTGGACATTATAAGCTTTTCTAATGATCTTAAATAGGAATTTTTATTAACCCATTGATGATGATTTGTCCATCGTATTCGATGAGGACCATCGACATCTCTCGTAATACAGTTCGTTCTATAAGAGGTTAAGTGGGTGCGCATATGGCTGATCAAGCCAATGCGGGGCAAGAAAAGTTCTTTTGCGTGACTGACATACAAGGCCCGGAGACAATACAGGCTGCACAATCCACGTTTTGACTTTCGATCTGCACGTTTTTTTTCTGGGCTAACCCTCACCTGACTGCGATACCCGTGTTTTGATAGCGCCTCTCTTCAGGCTGTGCTATCCTGTGCCAGTTGCTCCCAGGTTGGTATTTAATCTGGCAGCTCTTCAGTGACTCCCTCAGGCTGTCTTTGAAGCTTTTCTATGGTCGTCCTTTTTGTACGCTTTCCCTCCCTCAACTCGCCATGCAGCAGCCTCTTTGGGAGGCGTTCATTTGACATGCGAACCAGATGTCCGGTCCATCGTAACTGCGCTTTCTGAATCAGTGTATAGACCACATCGCAATATTTGCTCTTGATAGAACCTCGGTATCTCGGATCTTATCCTGCCTTCGAATGTTTAGCACGCATTTAACCCCATTACAAACAGAGAAATACACGTAAGCATTTTCATTGAACGTTAGGGAAAATGGCGATCATTCAACAGTAACAGAGATTAAAGCTGACGTCATCCTCATCATTTTACATAGTGCTTCCTGATGGAGCATGGAACAACACCACTGCAGCTAGTCCCCTTGCAGGAAATCTGTACCAAGCACTCACATGCTCTTGTATCGGTGGTTTCTGTAACAACTGTTTTATATGAGGAGGCTGCCAGTATCATGTAGATCTCATATTAGTCATCTTGTCCGACACGAAGAGGATGCAGTACGTTTATTCTTTTTTGTCTCTTGAGAGACCCCCGGGAACTACTGGTAAAAGGTCAAGGCAGTCCCATGGCAAATACTACCGTGAGAGAGTGAAGCGTTAGAGACTTCACTATACTAGGTCCAGCTTCGAGAGGTGGGGACAGTTCCTTTTTCTCACAACTGCCTTTGCCTTCCCCAACTCAAGATCAGACTCATGTATCTAATATATCAGCTGGGTAGATTTGAGCGTTTACAGACCATAGTGTTTCGAACCTGGTAGCTTTGCTGCTAGAGGCAAGCGATATAACTACTCTGCCCAATCGGACGCTCGGCTACATGTCATAGGCAAATTCAAAGATCTCCCTGGCTGCCAAAGATTCTATCTCCCTCAAGGCACGGCACAGGCATTTTTAAAAAAAAAGGAAACAAAGAAGGTAATGGAGTAGGCACAATTGGTTTTCTTTGCAAATCTCCACACACGTAACAAGAGATAGCTTGAGAATGGCAAATGTTGCACCAGTCCTTAACCGAAAATGATGTCCCGCCCACCAGCATCAAGATTTCGCTACTGATAATGATGGTTCAGGCACTATGTCCCTGTACGTCACACAGGAGGACAATGCATAACATACATCACTTGCAGATGGCGACAGAATAATGCTAAAAATTCAAAGAGAGCACTAGATAATATACAATTGAAGACTTAGAAACAACGGCATATTATTTGTTACACGCAAGTAGGATTGCATAAGTTAGCTAACCTAAGTTTTCCTCACCTCAGATGTCGAAATTGGTGTTCTGTCGAGAAAATAATACACCTTTTTTAGTGTCTGCCATGTTATTAGAGATGGTGGACTGTTTAAGGTGAGAAGAACCACACGTTCAAAGTGAAGCATTTTAATTAGGCTCATCTTTTTTCCGTTGCTGCTGTTGATGGTAAAGATATGAAGGCAAATGTGAGATCTTTCGATGATGCAAGCGAAACGTGGAAGTTTGTGTTATCTGTTGCTGATTACGAGAACTGAAGGTCTGCGTTAGATGTGTTGTTTCAGATGAGATATGAAAGTCTTTCAGAGATTTGTTGCACAGGGTTATTTGTGATATGAAAGCGTCTGTTGAATCTGGTCTGTAAAAACGAGACAGGAAACACCAGGGGAATAAAAAGTAGCATAGGTCTAATCACCTTCAAGGAACGCATCACGCCTATGGTCCGTTATTACTGGACTGGGAGGTACAACTACAAACTAAAAGAGATAATTCTTATTTTGTGATATCCTGGTGTACAGAAGACCCGGGAAGTAAAACGTGTAAAAGTTTCTTTAAAAATTCTGGCGTGCTGGTAAAATGTGAACGTTTCTGTAAGTTCTATGGTGCTGCCTGAAATGTGAACATCTTTGTTAGTTCTGTTTTGAGCTTAGTGGAAATGTGAACATTTCTGTAAGTTTTCTATGGTGCTCTGTTACGGTGAATTTTTATTGATGTCGTATTGCTATAGTTGGCAGTGGCGCAATTTTAGGTTCTAATAGAAATTTAATATATGATTGAGGGTGGATACTTCACGGATTATGCTGAACGCAAAGTACAACGGGTCATAATTATGATCTGACGTGTTAGCTTTAGGTTGAAAAGGTCACTGCTTCGTGACTTAGATACCGGACCCTTTTTACGTTGTGATCGTCAAGCCGTGAAGACCGTGTCTCACATCCTTCCAATGTTAGGCGTTCAAATTGCCTTGCAATATAATAGAATTTTATATAAGGACACAGGGTCAGTCCCAAATTGAATATTAGAAAGGATGGAAATTATAAGGTTAGTAGCATAACTTATAAATTACCTGGAATGATATCGATGTTAATTCCAGTCTTAATATAATATTCGTCAAGCTACACATGCGCCTCATTACCGGCTTTTGTAACCACAACTTTCAGCGCGTTTGCAAATAGCCATGATGTCTGTTGACATTAATCCGTTAGGACACGGACTGATATACAAATATGTATTCAAGTGACAATCAGAATTGCAATACTATTGTTTTAGACTATGAACAATGTCTCCATGATTCTCGTCACACATATGTTTCCGTAAATAAATCTGTATATTTGTGGAACTTACAATACCTTGGACTTTCTCAAGTCGATAGTCATTGCCATCTAGTTAATCAGTTCGGACCCAGGCCAGTTCGCGTAAATAATATAATGGAGGCACGAAATTCAATTATATGGAATGAGAACCAAGAAAAAATTCAAGACATGGCCAGAGGTTGTTGAATACCCTTTATTAATATCTAAGTTTGGGGACGTTCAATCTATGCAGGGGACAAACTCCCCCAACCAACATCAACAACTTCAACATGCACCTTCCTGAAATGGGTGAACATCTTTGTGTTAGTTCTGTTATTTGAGTGAGCTAGTGAAAATGTGAAACATTTCTGTAAAGTTCTTCGGTGCTAGTGAAATATGTGAAGCATCTTTGTAAGTTCTGTTTTTGAGCTCGAGTGAAATGTACATTATATCTGTAAGTTCAGTTCGTGCATAGTTGTCACCTGAGGGGTTTTGAAATATGACTCATGTAATCTCGTAAGTCTTTCATTCAATAAATTATGTAATTAATAACAGATTTCAATTCAGACTGTGTTCAAGTTGACAATGCCTAAGGTGGAATACCCAACATTTTACGAGTCATAACATATTGTTCCTCGAATCCAGTCACATTTCCACATTAGTATTTATTGACATAATGACATTCCCACAGATAATAATTAATATTCCAACGATTACAATAGGACACTGCCTTGTTCTCTCCTTAATTTTATCCTCAAACTTATTTAATTTTGCCTTTTCCATAAATAGAACGATCATATGACAGTCCACGTTAATTATTTTTTGTCCATCTATGGGACATCAATGTTCCGTAGAAGTAGTGGACTTGAACCACTCTGATAATACGAGTAATATTCATATTGAAGAATCAATTTTCACCTACACAGCCGAATATATTTCTAATATGAACACAGGAATTCTTACAACACACTAAACTGTCCCCACTTAGACACTGGCCATCTCTTTCTCACATACAGACGTCTAGTCCCCTAAGAAACGCTGGACAACAATCTAGCGTGAAATACGGATCATAACACAAGCGAAAGTTCTTTAGTGTCTGGTGAAATGTGAACATTTATGTAGGTATGCTGTTGTAGTCTAGCGAAATGTGAACATTTATTGTAAGTTTCTGATTGAGCTAGCGAAATGTGGAACATTTATGTAAGTTTTCTGTTGATCCTAGTGAAATGTGTGAAACATTTATGTAAGTTCTGTTGAGCTAGTGAAATTGTGAACTTTTAATGTAAGTTTCTGTTAAGACTAGTGGAAGATGTGAGACTTTTTAATGTAAGTTCTGTTGAGCTAGTGAAATGTGAGAACCTTTTATGTAAGTTCTGTTGTAGATCTTAGTGAAAAGTGAACTTTTATGTAAGTTCCTGTTGAGCCTAGCGAAATGTGAACATTTTATGTAAGGTA
This sequence comes from Oreohelix idahoensis, assembly GCA_024509875.1. NCBI lineage: Eukaryota > Metazoa > Mollusca > Gastropoda > Stylommatophora > Oreohelicidae > Oreohelix > Oreohelix idahoensis. The sequence continues at coordinate 161,698 of JAMPIV010022933.1, forward strand.
TCTGTTGAGCTAGCGAAATGTGAACATTTATGAAGTTCCTATTGGAGCTTAGTGAAGTGTAAAAAATTTATGTATGTATCGGATCTATTGAGCTTAGTGAAAATGTGCAACATTTAATGTAAGTTCTGCTGAGCTAGTGAAGTCAGTGAACAAATTCTATGTACGTTCTGCCGTGCTGGTCTTACAAATGTGTAATGGACCATTATCTGAGATTTATCTTCTTGTGGTTGATGTGTGACATTTTTTACTTTTGCTTGTTTGTGTGAATTTTTATGGTCACGTGACAAGTGAAAAATTTCACGTATATATCTGTTTTGTGGTGATTTGCACAATGTTATTTAAAATCTGTGTATGGTCGGGGGGTACGTTTGAGTAAGTTTCTTGATATTCAGTTCGGGAAGTTATTTGTGAAATTATAATATGAATTCTTTCAGGGCAGGTGCTATGGTGTGAATTGCTTTTTCGGTGATAGTAATATGTATTCGTTTAGATATTTCTGTGATGCCGAAAATACTGTACACGTAAAAATCTTTTGAGCAGATGCGATTTTGATGGAGGTTATGAATACTTAAACCACAAGTTAAGACGTGCGAAGGGCAAATTATCGTAATGTCCATCCTAATTTCGAAAATAAATGAATCCAAGGTTAGACATACTAAAATTTTCGATTCCAAGTGAAAACTCCTACTCCTCCCCTTTCCCCACTTTCCTACTAAAACCTTGTCCCCAGTTTGATGTCCCGAGAACATTTGTAGTTTGTAAATGCGTTAACTAGCAGCGTTAGTATAGCAGTTATCTTTTTACGTACCAATGGGCTTCGCACTGTTGAATCATATTTGGTGGAGCAACCAAAGTAGAAGGTGCAAGTAAACGACTGCACTTTCTTTCTGTTTCTTGGTTCTTGGTGGCATCTCGCCCTGTTAGAACACAATGGGGTTAATCGGTACTGAAACAACCTGTCAGGAGTGATTGCCACTATGACGTAATTAGAAAAAGAAGCTGCTTCATAACAAGTTGGCCGCGTGTTACAAGACCGTCATTCTGCAAGACCTACAGGTATTGATGAGTTTGGGGGGTCTGAAGGTGATCAAAGTGTTTTCTGCTTCAGAAAATGTGTGTAGAAATCGACCCCCCATACCCTATCACCAGAGTGCAGGTAACAATATTTCACCAACCAAAAAATAACGCATCGTAAAACTAGTAGAGACCTCGACCTTAATTCACTTCGTTACTCTACTCAAGAAAAATTTCTCATCCTATCCATGGCAACGGTAAAAATACAACAACATCATCACAATACCCTTTAGCTCCCCCAGACATAGGTTCCTTCAACAAACACATCCAAGTCCACCTGTATTCCGATGCCATCAGCTCAAATTCTCTCCATGTGGCTTTTAGTTCTTTGTCAATTTTCAATAAAGTTCTTATGCCAGATTCTCCGTGTGTTTTTTCATTTTTTATTATTTTTTATTTTTTTTTTTTTTTTTTAAGTTCTTTTCCCCCCCCAACCACCCGACTAACCTACTGGTAGTCGAGTTCTAACCATGTTTTTTATTAGTTTACTTTTCATTTTATGTCGCTCACATTCCCATGTGGTTTTTAGGTGTCTGTCTTTCTCTGTGGGGTGCGCGGTTTCGTCCGGCCTCTTCGCCCGCCGCC